>BPLR01012824.1:0-128177 GCA_021605095.1 Caerostris extrusa | reverse complement strand
GCTCCCCTCCGTATGTAATGTACTGCCAAATTTATGATAATTTAATTCATTTTAAGAATAATCGTAATCGACTCGTTTTTATTGTTTTTCCAAAAAAGATTAAATAATTTATTATTTGATTATTTAATTTTTTTTTTTTTGATACAACCCGTAGATTATAGTAGTGGATTTGATTGACTTAGTACCTATGTTTGAAATTACGAATTTAGATTATTTCTTTTTTAAGGATTATGTGTTTCGTGCGCCTGCGCAAGTGATTTAATCTCTAAAAATTTCATAAAAATATTAAATCTTTTTTTATTAATCATTTTCATATTTCATCAACAGATGGCGCACTATTCAAATCACCATATCTTCCTCACGATCCCTACTTTCCTGATCTCCATAAAAGCATCCACCAAGGCTACTCTCCATTTTGCCATCAAATCAAAATCCGGTGGGAAGGAAGAAGGGAATGAGCCACTATTTCACCGCACAAACATTTTCCACTGCATTAACTAAGAGTCTGGTTTGCTCTGCTATCAACTACGGATGGTCACTGAGGTCGCTTAAAGTGAAACATAGAACCTGTTATATTAGATGTTCCAAGATGCGCGCACCATGAGTTCACAGAATATAATTTCATTATCCTGGGAACTCTATAACTGTAAACTCTTAAATAAAGCAGGCAATATCTGTCCTATATGCGCAAGGATATTATTTTAAAAATCAAAGTTAATTTGTTCTCTTAATTTCTATAGATAATTTTGGAATATATGGATGCACACATGTATTTTTAATACAATGGTTTTTACTACTTTGACCATTATAAAATAAATATATTTTGTAAAAAGTGTGATTACATCTCACGGGCTGGAAAAAGATTCAAGGCGGTCCGCGGGCTTTTCAAAAAATATTAAATCTTTTTATTAGTCATTTTCATATTTCATCAACAGATGGCGCACTATTCAAATCACCGTATCTACCTCACGATCCCTACTTTTCTGATCTCCATAAAAAGCATCCACCAAGGCTACTCTCCATTTTGCCATCAAATAAATTCCGTCGGTGGGAAGCAAGAAGGGAATGAGCCACTATGTTTCACCACACAAACATTTTCCACTGCATTTGTGGCAGAGAAAGCATGCAGTTCTTTCCCCCAAAACTCATCTTTTACCCTCTCACTGCGAACCATAACTGCTCTATTTTGTGAGGGAGAGAAGAACTGTCTCTTTAACTTCATCTTTTTCCGAGTTCTCTTCTTCTCAGAGAGAGGTGAGTTTCACTTCCGGTGGGGGGGGATCGACCACATGTTTTTACTCTTTCTTTTTCACTGTCTTTTCGGAGAGGGGGACGTCTGTTTGAAGATGGGGGTGCATATTCCGTCTTTGTCGGCACATGCCGCCTTGAAAAAGCGTGGAAAAAGTGTCATTTGCTTTGGATGATGTCTTTTCGGGGTGCTTCTTTTTGTTTTATCTTATTTTTTTTTTTTTGTGTGTGTGTGTGTATGTGCAGTTGTGGGAGAGAGAGAGGTGTTCTGCTGATAATTCCGATTAAGAATAATGGGGAGAAAAGTTTTTCTTTTGCTTTTTCTCGCGGCTTAAGAGAAAGGTTCCGTCACGTGGTTGGCATTCTTTGTTGGGACGGAGTTTGTGCCTCTGTTTTCCCCTATCGTCGTTGTTAAGTTAGTGCTTTCTGTCATCTTATAATGTAAAAATACGTGAGCGTAAACTGCAGCAATGATATACATCTTTGCTGTAGTTTCTTTTCTATCAGTGTGCTAAAAATTCATTGACTAAAATGCTTACATGCAAACACCCGTATTGTATTTGTTGTTGTTCTAATGCAGCTGGCAATACAGAGACAGTTAATCTTTATGCCTTAACCAAGGGCTGCACCGCTGTTATTCATTTAGCACTACTCAGGGACATGTACAGCTTGAAGATATGCTACGGACGCGCGTGACATTACCCCACAACGCTCTACGATCCTATTAGATTGGGACTTACGATTTAAAGTGGATTCCGAACCACTACAAGCATCCATGGCATAGCCAGGACTCGAACCCGAAACCTGTGGTACCATGCGCCAGAGCGCTAGCCACTCGACCATCAGGCCCCCTTAAAATGAATACTGAATAATTTGATGAAATATTGAAAATGAATGAATAATTTAATAAAATATTAAAAATTGAATTGAATGAAATGAATATTTAAAATTGTAATATTAAAATTAATAATTTAATGAAATATTAAAAATATACTTATTCGTTCTCCCATAAAAAAATATAGCTGACGACCAATTGACTAGCGCTCTGGCTTTTGGTACCATAGGCTTCAGTCTCGAATCCTGGTGGTGCCATGAATGTTTGTTAATGGTTCGGAATCCACGTAAACTATAGGTCCCGGTATAATTTGCCTAAAATGAGCTCAAAATGACCGTAAAGCGATAAACCAAATCTGTAATTCATTTTTGAAAGTCATATTTTTAAAAAAAATATAGCCACATTTTCTTGATATGTTGTTTCTAATGCAGCTGTCAATACGGAAATTAATCTTTATGCTTTAGGCAAAGGCTGCACCACTGTTACTCATTTATCACTACCCAAGGGGCACGAGTAGCTTGAAGATATGCTACGGACGCGAGTAACACTACCACCACAACACTCTACGATCTTATTAGACCGGGACCTACGGTTAAAAGTGCATTCCGAAGCATTACAAACATCCATGGCACGGCCGGGATTCGAACCCAAAATATGTGGCACCGAGCGTCAGAACTTTAGCCACTCGGCCATCAGGTCCCCATTTTCTTCATATACCTAATGAAAATTAATCCTACAATTTCACCGATATCTTTCGAAGATAGATCTTTTATCTTTCTTTTTTAATTATTATTTTTAAATTGTTAAATTAATCTTCTTTTACATAGCAAACATCTTTACATAACATAACTTTATTATAAGCCTTTAAATAATTTAAATATATTTTTTTATTATATTTAAAATTTATATATAATTCTGCATATGTCTAAAATTATGAAACTAGTATTTTTAATTTAATCTATTTAAAATTTTAAAATTTGCTTTATTTTTAAAAATAAATATTTCATTGATGCAGATAAATAAAGCCCCTGTCCATAACATAACGGCAAACTCTTTGTTGTTAAAAGGCGAAATAATCGCACCGTGAAAAACTCCCACACTTCCACGTGGTCAGTCAGTAAAGTAAACGGCAGATAACACATCTCCTGTGTACGCGCGTGTCATATCAATTTAAAGACGTGTGTGTGCCCCACCTGCAGGCACACCCCGTGTGTGCAACGGAGCGGCAAAATGCCGGATCCTTTGTCGAGTGCATGAGGAGGAGGGAAAAACACGAGTGCAATAGCGGGAAATCGCGCTCTCGCAACGCCGCGCCCGCGACGCAAACTTCAGTAAGAGCGATGCCGCACGCTCGCGTCGCTTCTGCCGCTGAATTAAATCGGGTGTCTCGTTGCGCCAGTGTATATATATTAATGGTAGTTTAAAACAGATTTTATGTTTTTATGATAAGATTTAAAAGGTTAAAAAGAATTATGAAATCATTGCATATAGAAGATTCTATGATATTTAAATTTTATTAATTTACATAAATAGTTAGCACTTTAAAGCTTCAATATTATATTAAACATTGAATTCGTTAAAATTCGTATTCGTTATTAAACATTGAATTCATTAAAATTCTTATTCGTTATTAAGCATTGAATTCGTTGAAATTCGTATTCGTTATTAAGCATTGAATTCGTTAAAATTCATATTCGTTATTAAGCATCGAATTCCTATTAATGTATACCAATCATAAATAATGGAAACCATTAAATTGAAATAACAGTAAAAGTATTCAAGTATTATTAAATAAAAAATATTCAATTTTGTGTTTAGTAAAATGTATTATATTTGCACAATTTAAATTTTAAAAATCGTTCAATTGATTATTAGAGTAATGTAACTGTGTGATTTTCAACTTATAAATTTTTGTGTCGTTAAAAATTAACAAATTATTCAATGTTTTTGTCAATTATTTACAATTAAAGTATATATATAAATAAAGATTTATAAAAAAAAAAGCATTTTGATTAATCTTTGAAAAGTTCGTATTTCAAAACAATTAATGTGATAACTTTTTTTATTATATTTTAAGTAATTTTTGGTGTGTCTTTCATAGATTATACAATTTTATGCTACAATGATAATACACTTTTGCTTTTTATATACAATGAAGCATCGTTAACGTTTTTGAAACATTGTAAATATTCTTTCCATTGAAAGAGTATAATAATGTGAACTTCTTTACTAAGAATTTGGCAAATGTTCAAGAAGTATTTAAAGCTTAACAGTCGTAGTTAGTTTTTTTGCGTGCGTTATTCTAATAGTTTCTGCCATGGCAGCAAATGTTAATTCACATATAGAAGCAAGCGTCTTCAATAGTAAAAATTTTGCCAATTTCTTAAGCAAAATCAGTCTATGTAAGCAATAGATCTTATTTGTTATTCAGTCATTAATCAGCAACTAATGTCTCGTTTAATGCCGATAAAAATCTGTTAACAAATCACTACTGAACTGTGACTTGAGTAGTTATTCTTTATTATTTCTTATTAGTTACGAAATAGATTGATAAAAACCCTATTTTTCAAGGACAAACCCATCTCGGGTAGATGAAAAAGAAATTTTTTTTTTCTTTTTCATTTTTATTAATATCAAAAACGAATTGTTTATTTCCACATAATCTACTTCCTATCTGTGCAAAGAGGCTCGCGTGTACCCATGCTATCAATTAACAATTATCAATTCCACGACCTAGATTATTCAGTTTTTTGATTCCAGCACATTTCTCTCAAGACATTGATAAACAAACGTGACGTCATGGCAGCCTCCAGCCAATGAGATTTGTCCTGGAGACGGAATAGGAACAAAAGGTTATCTATAATGGTGGTTGATTCCACAGAAACAAATGCAGTGGACATTGCAACACATCGAAATGTGATGAAAAGCGCTTTTTATATTTTTTCCAGTGTCAATTCTTGAAAATAAGAGAAGGAGATTATCAAGCCTGATTGTTCATTTTGTTTCTATTAAAGTTCCCTTAATAGATGAATTCAGATTGCGATAATTTTTTTTTCTTCTGTTAGTTTGATTAGAAGCGTCAACAACCGTTATCGTATTACTTTTGAACTGTGCCCCCCTCCCCCTGTTCCTGGAATCTAAATCTTGCTTGTTGCTGAGTCAAAATTTGCAATAACTGGCAACTGGCGTACCGACTACGGAGTACCAGTGGGGGGTATAACCCTTAACCACCTCATCTTAATTCATAGATAAAATTTACGATTATAATTGGCTGCTTAAATGCTAGTAATGAAAGTATGACGATTCTTCTAAATTAAATAAGTGGTATTCAAAAAATTTAAAAAAATACTAAAAATAAATAAAAGTAAAATACAAAATAAAAATTTTAAATTTAAAAATAAAAGAATATAAGTTTAGATTCGGTACAATGAGGGACCAGTTGTCGATGCCATAAGACTATCAAAAAAGTAAACAAACAGTGAAAGTGTTAAAATTTGCAATAAAAATTACAGAACACCGCAAACACACCCATATTTATTAGGTAGGGGAAAAAGAAATCCGTTATTTTTTACGTGAACTTCAAGACTTTATTTAGCATGTTTCGAATTACCAATTTTGGTCAAATATGCATCGTTTTGTTCTATAGTTTGTTGCCATTTTAAAGGTAGCTTCATGAATGCCCTCTCATAGAAGTCTTGGTCTTTATTGGCGAAAAACTCTAGTAATCGATTTTCACGATCTTCTCTTGATGCTAATTTCTTGTTACTAAGGAAGTTTTGCAATGCAAGAAAAATATGGTAATCGTTTGGTGCCAGGACTATATATATATATATATAGACAAAATTTATTATTGAAATAACAATAATTTCTAACTTAGTTAACATTTTTTAGAAAAATTATATTGTCAAACTTTTTCATGATTTTAACTTTTAAGAATTTAGGGCATCTTTGTAAGTAACGTATTTTAGATATATTAAATCACTATTTGGCTTTTTGATTGGTATAAACTAGAATGGCCAACCCGCGGCCCGCCTTGAGCATTTTTCCGACCCGTAAGATTTATTAAACTTTTTAGAAATGATATTTATTTTATAATGGCAAAAGTAGTGTAAACCAATGAATTAAAAAATACATTATGTGCGCATTCATCTAGCCAAAAATTAACGTCGAAATTATAAGAAAAAATTAACTTTGATTTTAAAATAATACTCTTGCGCAAACGAATATCGCACTCGAAAAATAAATACTTTTAATGATTTCATTTTTAGTGTTCTATATTTCTTTACAATGTGCGTTTAGTATCATCATTATTATCATATTATCTATGCTTACAAGTAAGAATAATAGTAAACACAAAACTAATAACTCATTATGTTTCAGTTTTTTACTCAAAAAAAAAAAAAAAAAAATGTCTATAGTGGATCTAAATCTAATAGGGGAATATATAATTTTATATGCGGCCCGAGGAATTATGATGCATTTCCGAAGTGGTCCGCAAGATCATTTGGGTTGGTCAGCCCTGGCTTATCATGTAAAATTCCTTAAAAATATCAAGCAGAAAATTTTTTTATAGATGAAGCCATTCATTCACCTTTGCTTTTCAATAGGAAATATTCCATTTTCTCTCTCCTCTCTTATTTATTTAAAAAAAAATTAAATCTGCATAGAAGTATGTGACACGCATACACAGCAGTTGCTGGTCTAGCTTAATGATAATCAGCAAGCTTTTTCAAGTAGCATGTGTGCCATTTCCAATATTATATTCTTAATCGCTGTGTAAAAACATCTCTTTTCACTCGATGAAACTGATGATCCGAGACTTTTTTTCGGAACACTCTATCTGATAATCTACTTGAAGGCAACTCATCTAAAACCTGGTTTAACTTTATTCTAAACATCCCTGATCAGCCCAGGTTTAAAGCTGTTGCCCTTTTCAGACTCCATGATTGTGTGGCCAATCGTCTTTTTCGTATGAAAATATTTGCAAGCCCAAAATGCATGATCTGCAGTCTTGGAGAGCGCATGAATTCATCTCATCTTCCTGTCTGCCCTGCACTTGTTTCCTCTACTGTGTAGGGTTGTTACTGGAGGCTAGGGCCCTTATGGGCTAAACATGTCACTATGTGATTTCCTTCGATTCTCGTTGTTGTTTTCATGTTCCTTGTGTTCTTTTATCTTTTATTACTTATTGTAACCTGCCATTGGAAATAAAAAAATCTTAATCGCTGTTTGTTTCTAAATTAGTTAAATTAATTTATACCGGCTCCACCCCTGAAGGAGGGGGTGAGGCAGTTATGAACCCGATCTATTTTTACCTTAATCCTCCGTAGGGTGCTTTACTCGCTGAAACACCAACCTAAATCGTTCATCAGAGTCTAAAACCGAAACGTTCAGAACAAAAAAAAAAAAAAAAGTGGAACTTCTTTCAACTGCTCCTCCTAAAGATTTTTTTCAACACTAGAACCCCCCCCTTCCCTCAGTCATTTTCTTTAAATTATTTCCGTGCCTTAGCAGCGTATATCCTGTGTCAGGTAAACAATAGGATGTCTTATTTTTTTCTCTTTTTTGAGAAGATTTTTTTCTCTCTCTTTTCTGTCTCTCTCTCTCTCGTAAGCTTTGCTCTTTTCTCCGTGGAAGGTTTAAATATATGAAAACGTGAGACGGGCGTGAATTAAAAGCTGAGCTTAGCTCACGGAGAGAAATCTGTTAGTTACTTTTTCAGAGTTCTCCGTTCTTCCTCCTCATCTTATTCCTCTTCCCGTTGGAACTTTTTTTTGTAATACAGATGCATTGTATATACAATACATCTGTATTGCATCATCAACTGTTTTTTTTTTTTCTAATAATTCTTTGGCTTGACGATGTTACGATAGTAATTGAATTGTGAATCAAAAACTATTTAGCTTACAGAAAGGAGTATTTTAATTACCTTTTTTTCGAGCTACTTTAATATTAAACTTGTTTCTTTATTCTTTTTAACATTCGTAATTTCGTTGTGACTTTTGTAATAAAGATGTATTGTATATACCGCGTCAATTTTTTGTTCTCATAATTCTTTGGCTTGACAATGTTATGATAGTTATTCAAAATGTGAATCAAAAACCATTTAGCTTACAGAAAGGAGTATTTTATTTATCATTTGTTGAGTTATTTTAACATTAACTTATTTCTTCATTACGAATTGTGTCTGCCAATAAGGCCTTTTTTGGGTTAAGAAATCTTGTGAATCAATTTAAACTGTGATTTAAAATCGCAGTTTCTAAGCAAAAACTAAATTCTTATCATAAAAAAACCCTTATTAGACTTATTTTGATCTATGGCTCTGAAATTTGGATTTTTGCAAGATCTGATGATATCCATTTGGGTGTATTTGAGCGGAAGATTTTAAGGCCTGTTCTTGGAAGTGTTAAGGAAAATGATTGTTGGAGAAGACGGTACAACGCAGAAATATATAAATGCTATAAAGATTCAGATATTATAATATTTATTAAGATCAATAGATTAAACTGGGCTGCTCATGTAATTAGAATGAATGATTTAAACTCTGTAAAAAAGGCTCGTTTTGGCAAAGTCACAGGGACAAAGAGGAAGTGGACGACCCAGGTGGCGATGGATAGACGTAGTTGAGAAGGATTTTGCTGTACTGGGGTTAAGAAATGGAGGACCCTTCTCACCCAGAGGAATGCATGGAAATCTTTTCAAAGGAAAGCCTTGGCTCACTAAAGGGCTGTCGATTATTATTATTATTTCTTCATTCTTTTTAACTTTCGTAATACACATGTGGCGTTTTATTTACTGAAAATATCCGTCTCTAACGACGCTGTTATAGCAATAATTCGCAATTTAATAAAGTGGACTTCCAAATTTAGTAACTAAGTATCTCATTAAAAATGCCAAATATTCGCCAAAGTCGCCAAATACAGTTTTATTTCATTTTGAAAGGATCTATGTTTAAAATAACGACTAAATCAAGATAGTAACTCAGATACGTCTATAAAACACTGATAAAGTGTAGTATATCACATACACACAAAAACAGCTCAAAAGAGCTAAACATTTGATCTTCATATAGTATTAAGATTGGATTATATTTGATAAAGTTGGCACTTTTTTTAATATTCTTCTTCTAAAAACATGAATGATAAAGCTATGCTACGCTGGAGCTAAAACAATAGTGTATCTTATTTTCATTCTCTTCTTTGAGAAGATTTTATCTTTCTCTCTCTCTCTCTCTCTCGTTATTCTTTTTTTTTTTCTTCTTTAGGTTAACATACAGGTTAACATAGGTTAACATTTGTATAAATACATGAATTTATTCAAAAGTATTGCTATTATATTATTATTTATACAAAATATTATGTGTGAACATAATGTTGTCCTGGTTAGGGGTTCGTGGCGCAATCCAAAAGTGCAGCAAGCAAATGAAACTCCATTCCAAATTTGCAAATTTTGGCGGAAAAATGGTAGTTTGGAAATGATTCATGAATAACGTTAGCCTTCAGAAATTTTTTGGAGAATTTGTCCTTTGCTTGAAGTGTTTTGTAGTATGGTTTTGAAGCACTTTTTACGTTTTGGGTTGATTTAAACATTTGTTTATCACATGGCTTGTAGTGCGTTGATCAAATCCTTCTTCTTGAAGTTTCATATTTATCACTTTTGGCATTTTCCTATTACTTTCGTATATTATTTTAGAGATTCTTGAACAATTCATTCTTCATGAAGTTCTTGATCTATTCAACATTGCTATATTTATATGACTATTTGAATTTGGCCATTCTTTTATTATTATTTTGTTGGTATGTAAATAAAACAATATTTGGTGCATATAATTTTTATTCGAAATGAACACACGTTGTTTTATAAAAAAAAAATAAAAATAATGCAAACCGTTAATAAATTTCATTTGCAATATTTGGTTGAAGAAAAATGAATATTTCATTCTTTTCGCTATCACCAATACATTCACTTGAAAGCAACCAACCTCTTTCAAATTATGAAACATACATTAAGTCTGACACCAACGGTCGGAAAGAATGATCCTCATGCAGCAGCGATGATTATTCAACGAGTTTTATTTTTGTTTTTGTTTTTCGTTCACCCTCATGAATGAGCGAAAGCACACCAACAGTGTAGTAAACAAAAAGGCGCGGTGCAGGAAAAGTTCTGTGGCGTTATCTGCTCTGTCAAGTAGGTCATCTGACATGTCACAAATCCGGTCGATTGAAGGAAATAGGTTGGCGTCCAGCACCCAAAACTGTCCGCTTGCGCAACTGATTTCGTTCGCTTTTGTGTGATCGGTTCCGACCTCACCCCTGTGGCTCGTGCATAATAAATTATTGAGTTCATCCGATATGCAGATCATTGCTAACATATTTGTTTTTGAAAGGACATACAAAGCATTTCAAAATTAGTGCGACCATATTTTCAAAAACAAATAGTACAGTTTTTTTTTTTTACGCTTTACATTATAGTAGGTTGTTCTAAAAGAAATGAACTTCTTAGTATTAGCTGACGTTTTATAAAATGTATATATTCTTAATTGGCGGTTTGTTAAAAAAAAAATCATCATCTTAATCAATAGTACGACACCCAGAGTAGACCAAGGCTTTTCTTTTGAAGAGAATTCCATGCATTCCTCTGAGTGACAATGGTCCTACAATTCTTAACCTTTAGTATAGCAAAATCTTTTCAACTTCATCTATCCATCTTAACTTGGGCCGTCTTCTTCCTTTTTTGTCCCTGTGGCTTTGCCAGAAAATGAGCCTTTTTACTGGGTTTAAATTATTCATTCTAAATACATGAGCAAACCAGTTGAATTAATTGATCTTAATAAATTTTATAATATCTGGGTCTTTATAGTATTTATAAATTTCTGCGCTGTACGTACCGTCTTCTGCAACAATCACTTTCCCTAACACCAACAAGAATAGCCTTTAAAATCTTCCCCCTAAATGTACCCAAATGGTCCTCATTAGATCTAAATAGGTCTAATAAGGGTTTTATATAACAAGAATTTAGTTTTTCTGCTTATGAACTGTGATTTAAACAGATTTCTTAACCCAAAAAGGCCCTACTGGCAGACACAATTCTGTTTTTTATTTCGAGTAAGATATTATTAATTAAAATATAAATCTGAATATTCATTCTTTACGAATACAGAAATTTGAGATTTCATTGTCTGAATGAATAATAGCATTTATATTATTGTATACATAAATCACATATACAAAAGTAAATTAATATCATAATTATTTACAATAATATCTGTAACAGATATGCATTAATCAATGAACCATAACGCAACAAACATTGCTGGAATAAGTGCTTCCAACCTTTCCACGCAGACACACATACGGTGGACTCACCTGAAAGGGGATTGCCCTGTAGTAGAGTAAGTTTCTTGAATGAAATACCACAGAAACTACAACCGGGGGACCCTCTTTATTGTGAGTTCTTTTTTAGCCACTCGATAAATATTTCTCTTCCCTCTTGGCTGCTTTTTTGTTCCCAAAGGGGGCCCCCAGCCCACGGAAGCACACGGAATATTTTTAAAACCGCTGCGTACATTCGTGCGAGTGTGTGTGCACACAACAGATATGCGCCCGTGCTCGTAACATACGCGGAAAAGTATAATAAAACGTTGAGGTTTGAGGCCGCCTTCTTCCGCTTGCTATTTCGAAGGCAAGGGGTTCGTCAGCCTCTTGTTGTGATGTGACAACAGCTGTGGATAATGCGAAGGGGTTTCGCGCACTTCCATTCGCATTATGAGTCCTCCCTCATTCATTCGATCGACCTGTCAGTGGCATAAATTCTGGTTTTAGTCAATTTCCATGTATATATATATTTTTAGTAGGTTCAGCAAAGTAAAGAACAATTAAGCTAAGATGTTTTTTCCCAAAGAAAAGAACTACATATTTTGTAATTCGTATTGGTTAATTTTGTAATGGAGGATCTGGAATGGCGTACGATTAGCAAGTTTCCAGCTTCTGAATTGGGCAATTCAATTAGTAATTCAGTAGTTTGAGTCGATTTGAAAGTTCCCGCTTGAACTTGGCAAAATGTGAACTTGATGGAAAATGTTACATAAAAGCTTATGCTTTTTGGTTCACCTAGTAATTCAATAGTTTGAGGTTCAGAGTAAAATGTGACAACAATTGATAAGTTCTTGTTGCTTCTCAAAGAAAAGAACACATATTGGTTAAATCTTGTAATGGAGAGTCTGGAATGGAGTACGATTAGTAAGTTTGCAGCTTCTGAATTGGGCAATTCAATTAGTAATTCAGTAGTTTGAGTCGATTTGAAAGTTCCCGCTTTTAGGCATGTGAACTTGTTGGAAAATGTTACATAAAAGCTTATGCTTTTGGTAGGTTCAGAGTAAACAACAATTGATAAGTTCTTGTTGCTTCTCAAAGAAAAGAACACATATTGGTTAAATCTTGTAATGGAGAGTCTGAATGGAGTACGATTAGTAAGTTTGCAGCTTCTGAATTGGGCAATTCAATTAGTAATTCAGTAGTTTGAGTCGATTTGAAAGTTCCCGCTTTTAGGCATGTGAACTTGATGGAAAATGTTACATAAAAGCTTATGCTTTTGGTAGGTTCAGAGTAAACAACAATTGATAAGTTCTTGTTGCTTCTCAAAGAAAAGAACACATATTGGTTAAATCTTGTAATGGAGAGTCTGGAATGGAGTACGATTAGTAAGTTTGCAGCTTCTGAATTGGGCGATTCAATTAGTAACTCATTAGTTTGTGTCGATTTGAAAAGTTCTTGCTTTCAGGCATATGAACTTGCTCAGATGCCGCTTCTAGGCGTATTACCTTTTCTGCTGTGGTACCCATAGAACCGCTTAATAGTATTTTCATTCGAAAGTGATCCATGTATTTAAAATTTGACGAAGCATATGCTTTTGCGTCACATTTTCCATTAAGTTCATACTCTGAAAAAGCGGGAACTTTCAAATCGACGCAAACTAATGAGGTACTAAATTGAATTGCCAATTCAGAAGCTGCAAACTTGCTAATCGTACGCCATTCCAGACTCTCCATTACAAGATTTAACCAATACTAATTACAAAATTAGATAAACAACTTAGATAAAACACTTCTGCTAGAGAGGCGCATACACCATGATTTCGAACGATATATGTTACTAATGTTCTGGTACTGAACTCGATTTTTCTTTTTATTATGAACTTTTGTTGGTCTTCCATTATTCTTGAAAATCCAGATTAAAAGAATAAAATAAGTATTTAATACTTGAAAGATAATAAAAGAAAAGAAATTTAATTAAATAATTAAACTCTACATATAAAACACATTTGTTGTATTTAGTTTAATTTAATATCACTAAAACGTGGTTAACGAACTTAAATTTATGATTATATAATCAACAGAAAGAATAGCGCATATTAAAAACACGAACATTTTATTGTGTTTTATTACGTCTGACTTGATAAGTTGATCTCCGACTTGATAAGTTAATAAAAACTGACACTGTGTGCTTAGTTATATATATATATACGTATGGAAAAAAAAAAAAAGCATATATTTAGTCGATTGTAATTTTCTCCCCTCCAAATTATTGCTACATAATCCTACCTGTCAAACGAGTTTCCCTTAGCATGCTACGAGGCAAACCGAAATCAAAATATTGCCCAGCTTCCTCAGCGGTTTTACGACCGGGTGTCGTCTTCGTTGTCACATCTCTGTGCGTGCGTCATTTAACCAAGACACCAATCGACAAAATGACGTTTAGTAAATGTAAGCTGCTGATTTATGCAGTTGGTTTCCGAGCAACACCCAGCCATAAACTTTGCGTTAAAAGGTGTACAAGACTGAAGAAGTCTTCTTCGAGTCGCGGGGAAGATTTTTGAGGAGAAAAGGCATTGAGATTTGTGAATTGAAACATTTTTTTTTTTTTTTTCCCTTTATTTTATCACTTAAAGGTAATTCTAAAACATCTTTGTTCATATTAATGCTTTGGCTAATTACTGCCTGCAAGCGAATCTTACGATTTAAAGTTAATTGTTGGACAAAGTAGTTTGTATCTGACTATAAGACAGCGTCGTTGTATAGAATAACAATTACATGAATGTAAGCTAGGGCTCTGTGGGTTGGTACCACAGGCTTCAGGTTCGAATGCTGACGATGGCATGGATGTTTGTTAGTGGTTCGAATCCACGTTATAGGTCCCGTTCCATCATAGCCAAAGATGTTTTAGATCATTCTAAAACATCTTTGTTCATATTAATGCTTTGGCTGATGTCTGACTAAAAGTTGTTGGACAAAGTGGTTTGTGTCAGAATATAAAACAACGTCGTTGTTAAGAATAAGAATTAAATAAAAAAATAATTAGTCAGTAGATATTTGAATCAATTATTAATTTTAAACTTTAACATGGTAGATCCCGGTCTAATATGGGCGTAGAAGCTATTGTCCCAATGATGATGGACATGCAATCATTAAACTATGCATTTGTACGGTCTTATGGCCAAAGAGCCGCTGGTTTCACAGCCTTAAGGTTCGAATCCGGGGTGGCATGGATATTTATGAGTGGTTCGGAATCCACGTTAAACTTGCTGGTCCCCGTCTAATTAGCCCAAAGCGAGCCAAAAAAAAAAAAAAAAAAAAAAATGATTTTTATAATTGCAATAAAAATTTTTATTTATCTTCATAAAACAGCTTGAAAAATAAAGATTTTGGCAAGAAAGATTTTTGTTTCAAATGTCATCGTTCGCTTCATTAATTGAACAAACAACAAAATGAAATTTGAGGTGCGTGTGTAAAAGAGACTCGATAAAGAAAAAGTTGCTACGCTTATTTTTAAAGAAGAGCGAACAATTCTGTGAAAAAGATCATTAATAAATGTCGTTAAGAAGCGTAAAAATCATTGTTGGCATTACAGGAATTTCCAGTTCACATTACTACCGGATGTTGCGGATTTAATCCCAGATAGCCTGTCTCGAACACTAATTCTCCCCCTCAAAAAAATAGTCGCCACAGTTCGCAAATTCGAATGATGTATGCTTTTCAAGAAATTCAATTTGTCTTCGAGTGACACCCGCTATCTGAAAGCAGCGATAGCTAAAAAGATTTCTTCTCCTTCAAGGAGAGAATTTGAAATTCATCAAGTATTCCCTCCGTAACACTGAAAGACAAAAGTCAAGTAAGAGAAAAGAAAAAAAAAAAAAAAAAAAGTACAATTAAAAAAAAAAAAATTGAAAAGCTTATTCCGCAATCTTTTTGTCCGCCTGGCAATCACGGAGACAAACGAAGGAATCGCGAGGGAAAAAAAAAAAAAAAAAGCTAAAGCGGAATTCCTCTGCTTTGTTTTGTTGGAAGACCAGTTAGCGAAACTGAAAATAGATAAGGCGGAGAGGGGGATTGCTCGCCAATCTTGGCTGCGTTGGCGAGTTTCTGCTGCTCCTGATGAGGATTTGATGATGTCGCTGATATTACACATTTTGCGCAAAGCAATTAACTTTATTTTCTTCTCCCACCCCCCTACCCCATCCCTCGGTCCTTTTTAGTTCTCTTTGTAGAAACGAGAGTGACATCTTGCCTTGTGTGTGGGGGGGTGAGACTGCAAAGTGTTATGGATTATGATGAATTGGCTAATTATACAATTTATGAAACTCTAGAAAAATAAATAAATAGATGGCCACCACCACCTTGAGTTCATTGCATACTAAAGATTTGAAATGGTATCAATTTAATATCTATTACTTGATCTTATTACAAATTGATATTATCTATTGAATAAATGAAAGAATGAATGAATAAGATACTGTGTATGAATATAATTCCATAGTTTGCTATTCTGGTTTCTATAGTAATTAAGCTATTTTATGAAATAGCTTAATTATTTAAACTTTAATTTTTTTTATTATTGAAGCCATTTATGAAATATTTTATGCAAAACATGAGATACTTCCTTAAATATTAACTACTAATCTTCCTGATTTCTTTTTATTATTGAAACGGAAGATTTATATCGTCAATAATTAAAGCAAAACATATTGAGTTACTACCATAATTATTGTCTTGAATTTTTTTTCATAAAATAATTTTAAGAGAAATAAAAAAACTGATATCTATTCTTTTTATACTCGCTTAAATTATTCAGATTCGTAAAACTTGTCTTTTAAATTACTAATACTTTAACCCCCCATCCCAAATGAAATTGGAAACTAGGGACATTGGACCTAGTAGAATTTCAAGGTGTTTATTATTATTATTTTCTGAATTATATACATTATTTCATTAATTTAATTAGCACTATAGATTTTGAAATAATTAGATTATGGACATTTAAGAAGAAAAAGGTTTATAACCCATGGTATTTTCCATGGGTTACAAACCTTATCTTAGCAGGACATATTTGAAAGCGGCGGTCTTTACAAAGTAGCGAATCTTAACATCTCCAAATACAAGTGTAGGCGTCTGCAAAACTATAAAACCAGCATTTATACCCTTTAACATCAAGAGCAGTCTGGTAACAGGCCATAACTTCATTGTAAAATTTCAACTCGGAGACGACTGACAGAGGGAAATCTGTTTCCACCTTTGGGGCTACATTATAACAACCATGTTTTTTTATAATAGCGGGACATTTTGTTTTCTTTTAGAAGACGCGTCGCGCCGGCAATAAACCCTTGGCCTGTCATCAAAGGGCCTAATTGTTCGACCAATTTCTTGCCTCGCAACACAACAGGCCTCGGAGCACAATGCTAACAACGGAGACCATGGCACTTAGCTTTTTTTTATATTTCTTTTTCTTTTTGACCATAGTTTTCGAGCCTTTTTTTTTTCCCACTGCTTGTGACCTCCGCTGAACAACAGGTGGTTATACTCTTGGCAAGTAATAAAGCCATTGTTGGAGATCCTCTCATTGTATTTTTTGGCGTCTTTTAGCCGAAGAATGTGCATTGTGGGAACTGTTGTGCTTAGGTGAGAAACAAAGTTAGCCAAAGGCGGGATTGTGATAATTAATGTGTTTATTAGTGCTTTTTTTTTTTTTTTTTTTTTTTTTTAATTTGAAACACGGGGGTCGATTGTATATTGCAATTAAGTTTTTTTTTTTTTTTTTTTTTTAAATAGTCATTAATTTTTTTTTTTTTGATTTTTCAAGTTAATGTTTACGATATCATATTAAGTGATCGCAAGATAATATCTGCGATATATATAATTCATAACCTATTCATGACATTTTTAAACGTAAATTTTCTGTGTATTCAAAAATATTTAGTAATATAATTTCGTTTTCTGATCGGTAGAAGATTAGAGGCTTTTTATTTATATAGTCATGCTGTATTTACGTGTCATACTTTTATATATATCATCATACATTTGTATATAGTTATGCTACATTTTTAAATATATAATTTTAATCATTAAAAATTACCAATGATTAAAATTATACATTTAAAAATGTAAACTTAGCTCGCTTTAAATGCGTATTTGCTTTTTAGGAATATACATTGAAAATTTAAAAAGTTCTTCAAGATATTTTATATATACACATCGTGCTTTTTTCTAACCTTTAAGACTTTACACACTGCGCAAAATGATTAAGTAAACAATAAACTCCTTATCCTCTAGTTATAGATTATAATTATCTTGTTAAGCTAGCAATATTAGGTGCATTATTTATATTTGTTGCTAAATCAATGAGAAAACATGCTCAACATGTAACAGTTTATATCGTTTTTTTAATTTGTATATGGCTCCCACTTCGCTCTGCTACTTTTAGTGTGGTCACTTATTCGCCGGATAGGTTTAAGAGCACAACAATTAGTTTTTCTTCTCTTAATTGTAAATGATAAACGCATTGTATTTCAGAGTCAACTCATTCTTTTCTGAAAGTTGAAAGTAGGCATTGTTTCTATTGGCAAGAAACTTTACGTTTATATTCTCTCCCGATGAAAATCACTGGTGCATATGTGAATGACCCGTTCGTGGAGCTACGTTCATTCATGGGCGAATAATGGGTACTTGAATGTTACAAAACATGAGTCTTTGTAAATATAAAGCACTTAGATTTATTTTATTCTCAAAAATTATATTTAGACGGTGAGAATTAAAATGTTGCGCGTAATATTTTACAAGTCAGTATACATTATTGTAAATCGCTTAAAATTTGCTGTTTCTTTGCTCAGTCTCATATAATTAAAAATTTAAAAAGAATGCTTTAAGAGAGCTAATTTAAGGGACCCAAATCAAGTAAGCAGAGTTCTGATGTTGACTTTTTAGGTTTTTTTTTTTTCCCTGCATATCACAGCATGGAGGCTAATTAAGTCGTTAATAATATATCAGACCATAGAGGGTTCGAATAGTTTTAATTCCTTTCTTTCCTTTACCCCTCAACCTTATATGTTTGTGAGCTTTTATAAAAGAAACTTTAAATTAGCTACTCTGCGTTGCATCAACATGATTCGGAACTTGTTTGGTCATTACTAAATCTATTCGTTTTCATAAAGCATCTAATGCAAACCACGATCGGAGCGAAAATAGAATTGTCTATTCGCATGCTATCGTTTGTATATGTATACGTACCGTTTGTATATGTGTTTATACACAATTGATGTTGTAAGAAAAAGCTTTGATTATACTTGTTAATTTATTAACATTAATAATTTAGTTTTAAATTAACTTCTAAAAAGTTTATATTTTTTATTCAAGTACTAACATAAAAATATCTTTTTTCTTCACAGGAGGATGTCATCTAAACGGAAAAGTCCTCCGACAAAATTCACACCGGACGATCTCAGCAATGGACTGCACACTCATCGAACCCCTTCGGATGCTCTTGACCCCCACCACCCCCATCCCTTCACCACTCCCCCGATACCAGAGGTCGAGGAGAACCCTTTGAACCTGCAGCAGGTCTTGTTCGACAGCAACAATCGACTGACAAACGAGGTTACGTTCGAAGACGACGAGGAAGAAAACTTCTTGGACAACATGACCTCCTCACCTGGAGCATCGGACAGTTGTTCCCCTTACCCGTCCAGGTTAGCGGATCAGGACTCGGACAGTGCCACCAGTGATCCTGAGGGTCGCTGTGACGTCGGTGCACTGGGCAATAGCGGTGCATCCTCAGCATTTGCACACACCAGCAGGAAACAGAGACTTTTGCAAAGTGTGTCCGATTCTTCTGGAAAGGCACTCCACCATCCCGCAGAGTCGGATTCCGACTCCGATGCCGGATGCTACAGCGGCAGCGAGTGTGGACTGTCTAGTAATATGGAACAGAGACTTTCATCTCCCGGACAGTCCAGGACGATGGAGCCTGTTCCCTCCCCGGGCAGCAGCCACCACAGTGACGTGGGCAGCGGGAGGCCTGTCAACAGGCGATCCATGGACGATGTGGTCAAAAAACTAACCTCAAAAATGCACACCAGTGCTTCTCTGAATGATACAGTTTCCGGACTCCGTTTATCAGAGTTCGATACAGAAACTTCGAACAGAAAGCAGACGAACGGGTAAGTTCCATTATTTGTTGTCCCTTTCATGAATCGTTCTCATCATCATCGTAACTGTCTCGACAGCCCGTTGTGGGCCTTAGCCTTCTTTAAAAAAATCCAGCCAGGCTGTTCTGGACTTATACTTCTTCTTCTAATATTTCTGTATTATTTTAATGCCTCTAAAATATTTATTAAAAATTTAAATATTCAATGTATCAAAGAACCATGCCCCAAAAGAAAAATAGATTCCATAAATTTAACTAATGTATATAATAATCCATATCATTTTTTCGATCATCAAGCTGTTTTAAAGATAAAAACAGCTTGAATTAAAGAGCAAAGCTGCAGTCGAATGATAATCGAAAACTGATATGGATTATTATACATTAGTTAAATTTATGGAATCTATTTTTCTTTGGGGCATGATTCTTTGATACATTGGATATTTCAATTTTTTAATAAATATTTTAGAGGCATTAAAATACATTTATGTCGATTCTAATTTTTAATCTTACATTATTTTGTCTAATTTAACATCATCATAACTGGCGCGACAGACTCACGTTGTGGATCTCGGCCTTTTTTAAAAGATCCAGCCAGGCTGTTCTCCTCTTGGCCGTGGACCTCCAGTTTTTGATCTTAATAACTAAAATCACAGTCGAAAGAGTAGACCCATCCCTTTTTCGGTCTTCCCCTTGGATAATGTCCAAAAGGGGTTACATTGAAAACCTTCAAAGCAGCTCTATCACTTTCCATTCTCATGAGATGACCAACCCATCTCATTCTGTATGAATCGTTCTAGAGTCACGAAATTCCCAGACTAAATTTATTTTATAAAGAAATTTGCTGGATTTAGATGGTGTCAATTCTGCATCTTTGAAGAATCCACAATGGTCTTTATTTAGTGTCTTTGGATTTTGAACATTTATATTTGTCTTGATCCTTTGAGTTATAATGATTTTGATGTTTTTTCCAAGAGTTTCGACAATGATCTTTATAATGTGGTCATCAAGATTCAGTGATAGTCGTTTTGAAGAATCGCGACCACTTTCGTTTGTCTAGATGTGAATCTTTCTGTCTTTATTAAACAGAAACTGTTTTTTTTTTTTTTTAATGACGTTGGGCATATATACTTGAATGTAATTCTCTTTAAGCTGCTCATTAATTTATAACTCATAATTTCTGAATGCTTTATAATTGATGAGTTATCCGTTGACTAAAATTCATTGAAAAGCAAATTGTTTGAAAATAAAATTTATTGGAAAATCATTTTAAAAATAATAGCTTATAAAAATTAGAAATATTATTCAATTTATCTTAGAAATTTTGGTAATTTACGATTCTAAATATTTCTACATTCTAGGGAGCTTTTTTTTGTGTGTGTGTGAAAATATTTGAGTACGCTTCATATTTTGTTTTATTAATTAAAAGCCAAAATTTTATAAATATTTTCTTTTAAATTTCTAAATGTAATCATTCAAAATGTAATTAATGCATAATATTTATTCGTTACCTTAATACTCTATACGCTAGGGGAAAAAATAAAACTGTGCCTAATTATTTCCCTTTATTTATCCTGTACTTAGCGTCCCTTAATTACGCTTACGATGCAAACGCGAATCCGGCGTAATCTGGATTGCATGTAATCCGGCTTGACCTGGCCCTCCCTGATCCCAGATTACATGAGCCCAATCCTTTTGCCTTAGGACGAGGCTGAAGAAAGGGTAGGTTGATGATGGAGCCTGATTAAGTCAACTTCTAGTTTGGGACTGTAATTTGTTTTGCTTAGTGGAGATTGTGTCTGCAGTTGTTGATCACTTACTACGTTGTTTTCGAGTTACAAAGAGATTTGGCGACGAAGTTGTGAATACGGCGCAATAAAAAAAAATAAAAGATTGGCATTTTGGGACAAAAATAATTATTTAAACCTCTTAGGCTTTTTCGTGTAAATTTTGCAATTCGGCTTTATAGATTTTATTTTAATTTTCCATCTACGTTTTTTTTTTCCATGAAGAACATGTATATTTCTGGGATTATGAGGTGTGAGACATCAATCATTGTGGAATCTTGTTATACATTATTGAGTGTTTCTTGTTATAATTTCTGCTGGTGCAGTTTTCGACTGCTGAAAAATTATGAAGTTTTGTACAGTTTATTTCGCGAATGATCAATTAAATTTTTTTTTAAATATTTTGGTTATTCAATATTGGCAGGATTTTATTTCAAATCTTTTTTCAATACTAAAATTGTCCCTTTATCCTTATATCAGTTACCAGAAATATCACCTTTCCAATTACCACTATAAAATATCAGCAAGTAATCAATTGTTATAGAGAGTAAGACTAAATCATGCCTGAAGTCCTATTATAATAAATTTGTCGTTTTAATTTCAAAACCACAAGTGTGACTTTAATGCTATATTGTCTTTCATTTTACGTTTTCAAAGTTATGAGTTCTCAATCTAGTTTATTATGTTTGTATAGATTTCACTTGGTAATCATTCAGCATTGATAATCATGAAATAGTATCTCATAATGTAAAATGTTTGTTGTTGTCATATACCCTGAAGAGTACAAGAAAATCAAATATCGTGATGCTCCCGAATACTATTGGCCATGTTGATCGCCAGCTCGGAGTATAAATCCTCTTCCGAGGGATGGTCCAGACAATGCATGGCTGCTACAACAGCTGGGCAATCAAAGGCATGATGAAGAGTAAGCAGTGCCACATTTTTGGTATTTTTTAAGACCATCGGCAGAAATTTTCATATTTTTATGGTATTTCATCCTTAATCTTGTGAGAGTAGTAACTGTGTTTCTGTCAACATTTAATTCTGTAATTTGATATTTACTTTTAATCTTAGTAAAATTTAAACTTATCATTCCCTCTAAGGCATTTACATCTGCATCAGAAGTAGGAATGGCAGTCTGATCCAGACTTCTGGCATTCTTTGCCAAAGAATCTGTAATATCATTCAATTCCAAATCCACTACATTTTTGTGTTTTTTAACGCCATCAGTAGAAATTTTCATATTTTTGTGGTGCTTCATCCTTAATCTTTCGACAGCAGTAGATGTTTTAATGTAAAATGTGTGTAGCAAGTGAATAAACTGTTACATTGTATAACTTCTCAACGTTCTTAGAACACAGGTGAATTGTTGGATATGATAACGATTTGCAACCTTTTAAAAACCTTAACTTTATTCAATAAAAAGTTGTCTGTTCAGAACCCAATTGCGAATCACATTTTACCGTAACAATGCATTATATCACTTGTGTTTTCCCGCTTCCCACGACATTTGCAGTTAACTTGCGAGTTAGTTGATAGAAGTATGGTTGGAACCACAGCTGCTGCTTCCTCTTACAGAGCTTGACATGTTGACTTCTGTGTGTCGCTCAAACGAGGGGAGAAAGGTCTGTCGCTGCACATCTTATGCAGAACAATAAGTTTAATGCTTTGGCTTTCCGTTGAGAAATCTGAAAGGAAGAATAATATGTAGTACAGACAAAAATTTTGATACTTTTTGATAAATCTCTTCAGAAAGTCAAATATTATTTATGGTAATAAGTTCCAAGTCTTTCTAAGCTAAATGCAGCATTACTGTAAGTCTTTCACACGGAAAATCAATCCTAGTCTTATAAAAATGTGTAAAAGTCTTTGGTATTTATTTGATTGTGTAAAAGTAATAAATCAGTAATAGTTGTATGAGAATATTAAATTTCAATCGATGATTATTATCAGTTTTACAAGAACTTATCATTGTAGTGAAGTTTTTCCTTTATGATTATAAGCTCAATCCTTAAAATACTCAATTTAAATATTCATAGCTCAATCCTTATTCTGAGTGTATCAGATAATAATACATTCAAATTATAGTATACAATGTTTTATTTTTCTAATTTTCGCAGAACTATATTGAAAAAAAAAAGTCTACAATTTCTAGATTTTCTGAAGATATCTTAAAAATTTTAATTGAAAACACTTATTTTTGAAAATTTATTCATGCTCTGTAATTTAAATAAGTGTTAATATCAATTTATAAATTCTTTATTTACCTACAGATTTTTAAAATTTTTTTTTTATATATCTATTACGGTTTATTTAATTTGCTAATTCTTTACATGGAAAAATAAGAAAAAAGCTTTATTCAACTTTTTTTTTTTTTTTTTTTCAAAACCGATTCATTTAAAATAATAATAATAATAATGTTGTAATTTATGTTATCCTGATGAATATGCATAGAATTAATTTCCGACTTTTAAAATTTTTTTTGTTCCATTACCGAATATTATTATTATCAGATTTTCATAAAGAATTAGTAAGTATTAATTATTAAAATTAATAATATTAGAAGCTTCATTTATTTTTCTTTCAAAAAACCGATTCATTTAAAATAATAATATAATTCATGTTATCCTGATGAATGTGCATAGAGTTAATTCCTGATTTTTAAATGTGTCTATTACCGAAAAAGTTATATATCAAATTTTCATAAAGAATTAGTAGTAGTATTCCTCTTTTTTTTTTTTTTTTTTTTTTCAAAACCGATTTATTTAAATTAATAATAACAGTATTATAATTTATGCTATCCTGTTGAATGTGCTTAAAGTTTTGTGGTTTTTAAAATCCTTCTCTCCATTACCAAAATAATTGTATATCAAATTTTTATAAAGAATTGGTAGTATTAGAAGCTCTAGTCATCTTTTTTTTTTTTTTTTTCAAAACCGATTTTTAAAATAATAATAATAAAATAATGTTATAATTTATGTTATCCTGGTGAATGTGCATGGAGTTAATTCCTGATTCTTAAAATCCTTCTGTCCATTACCGAAAAAAACTGTATATCAAATTTTCATTATGAATTAGTAGCCAAAATGAAATTCTAAACCCAACAATTTGTATAGTTATTTCTCGCCTTTTAAATATTCTATTTGCAGAAGAATTAAAAAAATAATAATAATAATAGAGAGAGAAAGAAAAAAATATACATCCAAGGCATGGTTCCTTGGTTTCTACCCTTGCTGAAATGAAGATGACATTCAATCTTTGTCCATTCATACATCAACCAAATATCTCTCCACCACATCAGACGTCATTAACAGTTCTATCTGACGAGGTTTCCATTTACATGAAGGAAAAAAAAATTCCTTATATTTATATGTGCAGTTCTGTAACTGTAACCATGGCTGTTATAAATATAGAACTTGTAAAGACACTTGCGTCTTTTGTCCTCTTTGGCTTATTATCGCACGGATAATCTTCACGAAATATAGAAGGAATCACTGGAACGCATGAAGATCATTGACCAAATTATAAATAAATAACGGTAGAGAAATGAATGGTACGGAAATATCAACCATGTAAGCATCTCTGTAATTGCTTATGGTGGTATTCGTTATCTCATCGCTTTTGGACTTTAAGATAAAAACAGCTTGAAATTAATGAGCAAAGCTGAAGTCAGTGATAATCGAAAAATGATATGGACTAATATATACATTAGTTGAAATTTAGGGAATCCATTTTTCTTTGGTAGGATTCTCTTATACATTGGATAATTCAATTTTTTAATAAATATTGTAGAGGTTTAAAATACATTTATGTCGATCCTAATTTTTAATCTTAAATTATTTGAGCTAATTTAACATCATCATGACTGGCTCGACAGCCCGTTGTGGGCCTTGGCCTTCTTTAAAAGATCCAGCCAGGCTGTTTACCTCTTGGCCGTGGACCTCCAGTTTTTATCTTAATAACATTATAATCAGAGTCTAAACAGTCAACATGTCCCTTTTTCCCCTTGGTCGTTGTCCAAAAGGATTGTATTGAAAACTTTTAAAGCAGCTCTATCACTTTCCATTCTCATGAGATGACCGGCCCATCTCATTGTAAAGTTTAAAATTGTATCTTCTTCGGCAATTTCCATTGTCATTGATACCACCAAAAATAGTTGGTAGCACTTTTCTTTCAAAGATTGCCAACATATTCTTTTCTCTTGCTGTTAGTGACCCTGTTACAGATGCATATGTTAATACTGGTGGATTAATATAACATTAGTTGAAATTTAGGGTATCTATTTTTCTTTGAGGCAGAATAGGACAGGATTCTTTATAAATTGGCTAATCCTATTTTTTAATAAATATTTTAGGTGTGTGGATTATCATTTATATCAATCGTAATCTTAAATCTTACTTTATTTGAGCTAATTTAAAAGAACTCTAAAAGTGGGCCTGATGGCCGAAGCTCTTTTGAGCTAATGTTGAAAAGGAGCTTTGTTGTAATGACCATGTTGGATTTGAATGTATTTGCTTGTATGAAAACAAAATTTGAATTAAAATATAAAATTAAATTAAAATAAAAAATGCCTAATTAAAATATAAAAAAACCTGGTGGTTATCACTATGTAGGTTTCTGAACTGAAGAAACTTGACTGACCTCTGGAAAATGACAAACTCCCATGTTTACTCCTGCGGCCTGATGGCTAATTGGCTAGGGCTCTAGCCTTTGTACCATAGGCTTCAGATTCGAATCCTGGGGGTCTGATGGCCGAGTGGCTAGCGCTCCCGTACCACAGGTTTCGAGTCTCGAGTTAATTAGCTATAATTTTTCTTCTAATTATAATACGTCTACAAATAAAACAATTAAAAAAAAAATTTTAGATCATGTTTTTAAAACCATTCTCAATATCACCATAATTGTCCGTAACGTAATCTTCAAATAAGTTTAATGTCTTAAAATTCAATTTCTACATCCGATGTATCAAATATAAAGTTGAATACAAATACAAATTTAATTGTTCTTATAATATAATTTTAAATTCCATTTTGTCATTTTTTTCTTGTAATAAAAATATACGTATATATTTTTGCACTGAATCGCCGTAGAGCAATAACGTCGCCAAGTGTGGCAACCCTGTGCTCCCACTCATTGTTGTACTGCGCGCCATGTAACCGCCCATTGTCGTCAGCTCATCTCCAAGCTCCTGTCACAGGTGCTTCCGAAATGCTGCGCAGAATCACTCCCAAATTTACTTCTCCGCATCCACATTGCATCTAAAGAGAGATGAAAAAAAAAAAGTGTTAATTGCATCTGGATTTTTACCGTTTAATTTTTATTATGAAGGCGGAAAAAAAAATCTTAAAAGGATTTTTAAATATTTTTTTTTTAAATCATCACTATAATGAAATCATAAGCATAAAGCACTGCTGTAAAGTTCTTCATATACTTAATAAATATATAAAAATTAATAAATATTTATTTATTTTTCAAATGGAACTAATGAATTCAGCAAATCATGAAAAGGAAATCTGTTAATCTGAAAAGAAGTTCAAAAATAATAAAATAAATATTTTAAAAATAAATAAATAAATAAATATTTTTAGTGTAGAAAGTCAATTTAGTGTTTGCAGTCTAAATTATGTAGAAATTTGCCATGCTCATGCATTAGCTTTCCAAAATGGTGCTCGAGAATTAAAACCATTAAAGAGGAATGACCAATTCCTTTTTAATATTGTTAATATTTTTTTAATTGATCAATTCTTTTTTATTATAAAGCAAAATATATCTTTTTTTTTAACAATATTATACGATTTAGATATGCTCAGTTATTTATTAGTATTAGTGAATATGTTTGGCGGACCTGATAGCCGAGTGACTATCTCTCTGGCACTCGATGCCACAGGTTTGGGTTTGAGTCCCGGCGTCGTCGTGGGTATCTGTAGTGGTTCGGAATCCATTTTAAACAGTAAATTCCAGTCTAATATGGCGTTGGACTAACAACCCTACCCCGTAAAAAGAAACATCTACCATCTAGAAATCTGTTAACAGGCAGAGGACCTTGTCCCACCATGGGGCTTTTGCACCACTGATGATGATTTGAATAATTTACTTCAAAGTGGGGAAAATTCCATGCTTTACATCATCTCACTATAATCCGTCATTTTTAGTTTTATGCAAAGGGAAAATATTCTATCTAATATACTGTTAAAGTTTGCAACTTTTCAAGCATGTTTAAGTACATCATGTCTTGTAGTACAGTATAGTTAAGTACATCATTGACCAAGAAATCTATTCCTTTTGTAACAATTTGATCATTTTTTTCGATTTTTTTTTTTTTTTTTTTTTTTGGTACGCCACTAAATACAAAAATATAAGTAAGAAAAATAAAAATGCAGGTAAATTTTTGAGTGATTTGGTGTTTAGTTATAAAAGCATCAAATCTTTTACTTCATACGAAATTTAATACACAACTAAAAATGGATTACACTTCCTGGCGTAGATTTTCTAAATATATGTAAACTTTACATTTCCTTTCTGTTTCTTTAGTCTTTTGTTGTAAAAATTTTTAAATTAAAATTAAACAATCAAAAGAAGATTAACCACTCGATTGATTCAAAGATTTGCTGATTTCAAAGTACTTTCAACATAAAGGCAATTCATTATCCCTATTTTTTAAGAACCTAATTGAGATTAGAAAACTCTTGTGTTGCATCAAAGAAATTACCGTTTGGAATTTCGAAATTTCAAATAATTTATCAACGGAAAATCTGATTATTCAGCTTTTGGCCCATTCAAGTTGTTTACATTTTAAACGCTCTACATTTTCATTACTCTGGGATTAGTTCGTTCCGAAATCTTCGATAATTTAAGAGTTCTTTTATTCCAAAACGATTTTTAAAGCTCGTTCTGCGCTTGCTTATTATTTAAGACTATTCTTTATTAACTTCCAAAATCTATTGATTAACGGATTTTCTCTTAATGCTTCAGTTTGTTGTATAAATTTTCTGAGCTTTTACATTTGCTTTTGATTTGGAGCTTAATATTAACTTTTCGTATCAAAACAAAAGATAACATGAATTGAAAATAAAAGTGTTATTAAAACTAATTTAATTGCATCAACTGTATTTTCTATTCATAGTTCCAAAGTATTCATTAAATTAAACTGATGGTATTTTTTTTTAATGTAATGATGAAGAAATCAATACTTGAAATAGTCCATTTAAAAACGTTGCCGTTAGCAAATACGGGATACATTTCCCCTAGATCATTTGGTGCGGCGTGATGATCAATTGGCCAGCGCTCTGGCCTTTGGTACAACAGGCTTCAGGTTCGAATTCTTGCGGGGGCATGGATGTTTGTTAGTGATTCGGAATCCAAGTTAAACAGTAGGTCCGGATCTAATTAGCCTAAAGTGTGCACAAAATGACCGTGGAGCGACAAACCCAACCAAACCTAGATCATTTGCCACTGTAATGGCAGTTGCTAGCAGATTCAACGTTATCCAAATTGCTTCATAGGGAGTCTGCTTCTGTTTAGGAGAAACTGTTTCCCCATTTGCCATGGCAGTTTGAACGAATACTCTCAAAGGTGGTAATTGGAGAGTTCAAACGTTTTTCCCAACGTAAGGACTTTCCTGTCATCGTAGATCCTGTCTTATCTGACCCGGTCTATTTAATATAGACGCAGGTAATTTGGGTTAAGCATTACTTGTTGGTTTTTGAACCAGGTTTCCTTAATTCGGAACCACAATGTATTATTATCCATCAGGCTCTTCTTCTATTGCATTATCCATCTTTCTTGAATCTTCCACTCAATATTAATATTTACTCAACACACACTCAAATATTAATTCGTTAATTAAATTTAATTAATTTTAGTTTTTTTTAAGATTTTAGTTAGTTCTAATAATAGATGGCGGAAGATGTAAGAGGAAAATTTCAACTTTATTTGATCTTTATTTTATCGACATATGACAGAATCACACTATTAAATGGCGAAATAGAAAGCGAATTTCCTTGCCATTTTTCTTTCTATATATGGTGTTGGACTATTATTTTGGTTTATTACAATTTATTAGTTTCTATTTTAACATATATATATATATGAAGCTGATGGTATATAATTTCTCATTCTATCCATCTCTTGTAATGCTTCATTATTGCAAGGAACCTTTCCAGTGAGTTTCGAGCAGTCCAATTCTTCAATTATTAAATTTAATTAATGAATGAATGTTTGAAAAACTGTATTAACATCCAGTGTCATCCACTACAAGTTAAAAAAAAAAATGTATTTGAACTTGAGTGGATGAATAAAAAGTATTTTATGAACCATTAAAAATTTTAACAAGATATATATATAGGGATAGTGTAAGCTAATAGAAAGAATTGAAAAAACTCGATGTATCTTAAATTATCGATGACATACTATCGTCGGATTTTCCTATAGGCTAACTAGGCTTCAGCCTAGGGCCTCAAGATCAAGAGGGCCTACATTCAAATTGTTAGCAACATTAGAATTACACTATTCTAAAATACTGAATCGAAAATAAGGAGAAATTGTCTAATAATTCATACTTAAGCTTTAAATGCGAATTATTATGAAATAAATTTATTTGAATTGAATCTGCTTTAATCTTCAATGTATTGCATATATTTTATTTAATTTGTTAGAAAATATGATAATTTTTTATTGCATATTTTATTTTCGTAGTCAAAGATTTTTATTATTCGAATTTTCTTTCTTTGTAAATGTTGTGTTATGTTTGATATAGGGTGCTTAGAATAAATGTCCAAATAAATGTTCTCGACTTTTTTTTTTTTTTATTATTTATTATCCGTGCCACATTTTTTATAAAGATTAGTACCCATCGCAACATGTTTCATTTAACATATTGATATATATCACAGTAATGAGGTATTTAATTATCTCTCATGTAATTTACAAACTTAAAAATGGGAGGTGAAAGGGCCTCATAAGTGGAATAGCCTAGGGCCCCTTTTCATCTAAATCCGACTCAGACTATCGTATGTACTATTGATGCATCTCTCGTTTATTAAAATGGGAGATGATTTAAAACAAAAATGGCCGATGGTTGTCTGATGGCTGGTTGTCTTCTTTCAGGGACAATTCCGATGGCAGGCCGGCGGGTCGCGTGCTGGTGGAGAGCGACGACCTGAAGGTGACCCTGTCCAACACGATGAGCATCTCGGACAAGCAGAAGATCCTCTCGGACCTCATCGACGAACTTCAAAAGGTCAAAGCTAGTCTGGATCAGAGAGAGGTAAAGGTCCTCTCTGCTGTGTATTTAAATCTTCATATTATTTGGTTTCTCTTTGAAATGACTATAGAAATTTAAAGAATTACATAAGTGCGTCCACACACACATATTTTGTTGTGTCTAATCCTTAGTGTTCTACAGTGCCGGGACGGACATCCCATGAGTAATCTACTCATGGATGGAAGGAAAGGGGTTCACTTCTGTTATGGTGGAGCACCCTTGGGTAGAAGCCCGAGTTGGCTCCTTTCGCCAAAAGAAAGAGGGTAGGGAATTTTAGGGGAGGAGCTGCCACATATGTGTTTGTCGTATGGGACAACTCCCACCAGGTAGTCCGACAAATGAGACAAGTTGCTGAAAATCACAAATGCTATCGAATCATTTCGTTTTTCAACAGTGAACCTCAGCCCTGATGATCACTGATTAAAATATATATATATATATATATATTTTAATTCTGCAGTATATATATATATATATATATATATATATATATATATATATATATATATATATATATATATATATATATATATATATATATATATATATACTGCAGAATTAAAATAAAATTTAAACTTGCTGTTTTCTTACGTGCAATAAACCTTTTTTATTATATATATATATTAAATATTAAAAGTTTAAGATTTTTGTTTATGTTGACATCAACTAAAAGGTTTTGGTAAATTATAATAGTTTGAGTATATTATACACCATTGACTACGTTATTGTGAACATATACGTCTCATTAAAATTATCATTATTTAATCCTTCCTCCTCCCAAAAAAAAAAAAATTGAGCTTGTACTAATTAAATAAAACAGCTTATATAAAACAAATTCTAAAATTAATTTGATACGTAATTAATATTTCTTCAACAAGTGGAATATAAAATTGCCCCCTTTTTTTTATTACATTGTTAGCAGAATGATAATAATCTCCATTTGATGACATGCATGCTTTTGAGACCTGTATGTTAGTAAGAAATCGTTTATTTCTAATACCCATAATGAATTTCAAGCAATGTTTAAATCAGGGTGGCCAACCCGCGGCCCGCCTTGGACATTTTTTCAGCCCGTGAGTTTTATCACACTTTCCCAAAATATATTTATTTTATAATGCCCAATGTATTAAAAAATGCATTATGTGTGCATCCATCTATTTAAAAATTAACTGAAATTCTTGAGAAAAATTTAACTTTGATTTTAAAATAATATTCTTGAGATTACATGACAGATATTGCCTGTTTTATTTATGAGTTCGCAGAATAATTAAATTATATTCTGCGAACTCATGATGAGGGAAGAAACAAATATCGCATTAGTAAAATAAATATATTTTAATGATTTCACTTTTTTTTTTATTTCGTTTATATTTATATATTTTTTTTATATTTCATTTTTAGTGTTATATATTTCTTTTACAATGCACGTTTAGTATCATCATTATTACATTATCTATGTTTACATGTAAGAATAATAGTGAACTCAAAAAAATAATAACTCATTATGTTTCAATTTTTCGCTTCAAAATAATGTCTATAAGGGGTCTAAATCTAATATGGGGATATATAATTTTATATGAGGCCCGCGGAGTTAGGATGCATTTCCAAAGTAACCCGCAAGATCATTTGGGTTGTGTTGCCCCATGTTTAAATCCTTCCTCATTAAAAAAAAAAAAAAAAAAATACTGTCATGTTCTAGTCTGAGTTTCATGCTACTATTGTTGCCTGTTTAACTCGTATCACGACAGCCAAATGCGTCTGCTTCACAGCTGCCATCGGGATGGAAACCGTCTTACGGCTCTTTCCTGGGGGGTGGGGTAGGGGTGCAGTGAAGAGGTAATTTCGAAAGTTCATGGTGAATATGAGAGATTCACGGCACATGAACATTCTTGGTGTGCTCACACCACCGATGCTACGCAAAATGCTTCTTGTAATTCGCCATGTCCGAACACCCGACGTTCTACATACCAAACGATTTTCCTCCATGCTCAACAGCCACCCCCTCCCCGTACTGACTCAAAATCATTAGTCAAAAACGATCATCCATCTAAAATTATGTTCCTTATCAACGCTTCAGCGCCAATGAGGTATTTATTGTGAACGCAGCATACAGCTTTGTTGGGTTGATTCTTGCGAGTTGATTGTAAACAGCCACGTTGAATGTTATTTAGGCATTTATTGTGAACGCAGCATACAAGTTCGTTGGGTTGATTCTTCAGCAACATTCGATGTTCATGAAGAAATGGAGTGCTATTATGTTTTATTGTTTGTTGTTCTTATTTTTGTGTTTGCTAGTATTCTTACATGTAAGCATAGATAAAACAACAATAATAATGATACTAAATGCACATTGTAAAAAAAATATATATATACTACAAAACACTTCAAACAAAAGCCAAATTTTCCAGAAAATTCCTTAAGACTAACGTTATTCATAAAACATTTCAAGAGTTAATGGGCTCAAAGTATCATTTTCAGATAACGTTATGGACCCCTAGCCAGGACAACATCATGTTCACTCATGATAAAAACTCTTTATTTGAGAAAATGTAAAAATAGTATTAATGTGATTGCAGAAGTTAGTTAGTAAAAGTTGAATTAATTTAAATATAACTCTAAAGTGCGGATTGCAGTTAATGAATGAAAAAGAATTAGCGACATCGCTTTTGAAAAGAAGACCGCCCCGAGGTCTAGTCCATTGAGAAGGGCGGTACTAGCTCTCTGGCGCCATTTAATTATTAATTGGATGATTACAGAAACCGCTTTTATTGTATTTAAGTTCACTTTTAAACGATTAACAAATTTATCTCGTGATTTAATTACAATTTACAAACAGTAAATTATAATTTAAATATATCTAAGCTTTAAAAAAAAAACAACAATGATAATTCTTTTAAAGGCTAATTATTCTATATGTCGTCACTTCCTCTCCTTGGGTGCTCTATGAATAAATTGTTCCGTATTCATCTTTCGGCTCTTCTATTCTGCTCATAAAAATTATTTATATCTAAATGTGGCTCTAAAAAAAAGTTTTTTAAAAGTAAAAAGAATGGCAACCTTGGGAAGATGTATCACATTCCTTGCACAACCGACTCGTTTTCATCTCGCTTTTGACTACTTCATTCATATTTGTAATTCTGCGACCTCATATTCATCAGACCCACTTTTTTTTTTTTTTTTTTTTTTTTAATTCCTGTTATGAATTTTCATTTGTATTCCAAATGCTCTTTAAATATACTTATTAAAATTGTTGGAATAAATCTATATGATATATCCTCTAATGAGCCATCAAATTTGAACATCTTTTATCCAAGTAATCTACAATTTTATTGGGGGTCCCCTCCTATTTAGTTCCCCATCCCTTAATTTTTTGTAATTTTTTTATTATTTATTTTTATTATTATCTTTTTTTTTCCCGCTATTTACTTTAAATTTTTGATTTCTTCTAATTCTGTGATACTTTGTTTTTATTATACTTGAATTCTGAGCAGATGTGAACACAGATACTTGAATCTCCTATCCAATCTAGTAAGATAGTTAAAAGATAAAGGGTCTCACTGTATTTTTTGGGCCTGAATGGCTAGCGTTCCGGTGCTCTGTACCACAGGTTTCGGGTTCGATTTAGTGCTATGAATGTTTGTAGTGGTTCGGAATCCACTTTAAACCGTAGTTCCCGGTAGAGCGTTCAGAAGGTATTGTTACTCCGCGTCCGTAGCTTATCTTCAAGCTATATGCACCTCCTGGGTAGTGCTAAGTGAGTAACGTCGGTGCAGCACTTGTCGTAAGGCATCGAAGACAACTATCTAAGTGTTTGCCAGCTGCATTAGAACAAAAAAAAACCGTTATTTTTTTTTTTTTACAATTTATTGAAATAAAATTTAAATTTTAGTTTTTGCCAGCTAAATCTTTTAGCCCATGGTATTTAAATAGTTTTTAGTTTTTTATGTTATATCTCGTGTGAATATATCGCCCTTTATTCCGCATGTTTATTCTTCACCACAGAATAAAGAACTGTGAGGGAGTTAATCTTTGTAAGGCGATATCCCCAAAAGTTACCACAGTTTCGTGTTTCGCTGCACTTCCCCCAACGCAGTAAATCGTCAGCCCCCTCCCCCTTTCGAACTGCCCCGGCAGCAACAGGTGTAATGGCCCATGCCGGGGGAGGAAAAGCTGTTGTCTGAGATATATGCCTTCCGTCTGGTTTCGTCTCAGAAATATATCTGGCCAGGTTTCTTCTGCCGTAAATCCGACTAATTTATATTTGCAAATGCGCCAACGCATTTGTATCTTTGTGTGCGAAAAAAAAAATTATTTGTTGTCATAATAACAAAGTACTGTAAGGGGTTATTATATACAAATACATTTTTTTTTTTTTTTTAACGTTTCATGCAATGAATATCGATATTTCTTAATAATAAAACTAAGATTAATAATTAGGCCATTAGTGGCCAACCCGCGGGCCACATGTGGCCCACCTTGAACATTTTACCAACTCGTGAGATTTATCACACTTTTACAAAATATATTTATTTTATAATGGCCAAAGTAGTGAAAAACCAATGTATTAAAAAAATACATTATGTGTGCATTATATATTCAAAAATGAACTGTCGAAATTATGAGAAAAATTAACTGATTTTAAAATAATATTTCGAATATATGGCATATATTACAATTATAGATATTGCCTGTTTTATTTATAAGTTTACAGTTCTGAGTTGGCAGAATAATTAAATCATGATGCGCGCGCATCGATTTGCAAAACCTAAATGAAAAAGTGGATAAAGAAATATTGCACTAGTAAAATAAATATTTTTTATGATTTCATTTTTTTATTTCATTTTATTTATATAAATTTTTTTATTTCATCCTTTGTTTTATATATTTTCTATCACGTTTGTTTAGTGTCATTATTATTATATTATCTATGTGTACATGTAAGAATAATAGTAAACACAAAAAAACTCGTTATATTTCAAATTTTTCTCTCCAAAAAATGTCTATAGTAGTGATATATAAATCTAATAGGAGGATACTTAATTTTATATGCGGCCCGGGGAATTATGATGCATTTCCAAAGTGTCCCCACAAGATCATTTAGGTTGGCCACCCCATGTTCTTGACAGAAGTATTTAACACTTTTAGAGACAGAATGCCGGCGTAAGCTTTGCTGCAATCTTGTGCAATCCGTCTATGCAAATTCGTAGGCGAACGACACTGACGAAAGTGCTTGGCAGATCGCCCTGGGACACCAACCGCTGGGAATGGCAGATACCTTCGCTGGGGGTACGCTTCCCAATCTACAGAAAGGGGAAGCCCTTTCTTCTCCAAGTGCCTTTTGTTTGCTTTTGGGTGACTTTTTTCGGATTCCCGTTTCCAACCCGACGCCCAAAATTACTCGCTCAATAAATCTGGAGTGATACATTGTGTGGAGGTCGCCTCCCTTTCTCCCTTCTTCAAGACAATGTCGCACTCTCTGCATTTGTCTTCACCCAAACCCACACAAGGTCTGAGCTGCAAGAGAATGGCAGTTTTAATTTACCATTGCGCTGTCTTTGACTCGAATAGCTCTTGACTGGTTCGTGGCTGCTAACACATGCAGTCGTCGGGTGCTACTGCAGTTTGGTGAAATTTGACTGTGTTGTTTTTCCAAAGAACTAATTTTAAATTTAAAGCGTTAATGCTGTTACTTGAAAGGTGGTTGTACTTACACTGTATCGTTTATTTATTTTTCTTCTGGGAAGGAAAAGACTTATTGCAACTTTTCGATGCCAAAACACTTGGCTGGTGTTAGTTTTGAGTTTTTAATGAAGAGAACTTGAATTATTTAGAACTTCGTCAAATATGACATTTAAAGGCAATAAAGATGCTACTTAATTTATTTATTTTATTTCATTATGATTATAAATAGCACGGCAGTCCAGGGTGGGCCAAGGTTTTCCTTTGAAAAGGTTTCCATGCATTCCTGTGGGTGACAAAGGTCCTCCAATTCTTAACCCCTAGTACAGCAAAAATCCTTTTCAACTGCGTCTATCCATCGCAACCTGGGTCTTCTTCCTCTTTGTCCCTGTGACTTTGCCAAACGAGCCTTTTTACAGGGTTTAAAGCATTCATTTTAAATATATGAGCAGCCCAATTTAATCTATTGATCTTAATAAATTTTATAATATCTGGTCCTTTATAGTATTTATATATTTCTGCTTTGTACCGTCTTCTCCAACAATTCCTTAACATCTCCAAGAATAACCCTTAAAATCTTCTGCTCAAATATACCCAAATATTTCTTTTATTTATTTACTAGCGCTCGGTGCCACAGGTTTCGAATTCGAGTCCCGGCGGTGCTATGGATGTTTGTAGTGGTTCGAATCCACTTTAAATCACAGGTCCTAGTCTAATATGACTGTTGGGCGTAGAGCTGACAGTGGTGCATTACATTAAGAAAAAAATCTCCTGTTTCGAAACTGCCAGTAGGCCGATGTCCAATATGGACTGTAGTACCGGGGAGTTATTTATTTATTTATTATTATTATTTTGTTAAAAAATTGTTCCTTACTAAGCTACTTTTCTAATCAAACCTCCTTTTCTGTCATCATTGTTTTTAAATATATTATTTCGTAATTAATGCACAACGTAGAGAATATTTCCATTTGTTTAGTGTTAAATACGCTTAATTTAAAAACATGTTACGATTAAAATTAGATAATTAAGACAGATTAGTATTCAGTGGGGAAAGTATGATTTAGATGAATTAATTATTAAAGACGGAGGATATTCTGGACCCACAGTGTTATGATGAGGATTCTAGGATACTACATGTAAATATATTTTCTTTCACTTATCATTAAAGATCACATTATTTTTTAAAAGTTTCTTTTATAATTAAAATCGAGATTTGCAAAAACAAAACAAAAAAAAATCTTGTGCTTCATTTTTTTTTTTCCCCTCAATGTTAACAGCGTATCGCCATCTAAGATCAAACATCGAAGGCCTCAGCAGTAATTAGAGAATCGAACCTGTTTGTTACTAAGTAACAAATCCTATTCCGGCTTACAATATGCAAACATTTTTTTTTTTTTTTTTTCCTTGATTTCCTTATTACATTCTCCGTCCTATCTATGTTAATTTGATTCATTTTTATGGAGATGAAAATTGTAATGAGGTTCCAACCCACCCCGTGCGCTGAGTGATCTTTCTATCTCATCATTTAATTTCAGAATTGGAAATGGGTGAGAATTTAAGCAAGAATGATTTTTAATTGCCGGGTTTGCTGTAATGATCTTTCCCGTCTCATTGGGAAAGCTTTTGATCTTTTTAATATTATTCCGTCATCAACATGTCATACTTCACCGACTCTCTGTTGTGGATAATTCATCAAAGGATTTTTTTTTTTTTTTTTTTTTTTCAAAGATCTTTCTGTTAATTGGTTTGTCTCCAAACTCATTCAAGTTTTTTTTTTTAATGAAGATTTAAAGAATATGTTAATTTTATTTTGCTTGATTTTTTTTTTTTTAATCGTATGTTTGAAAAAAAAATTTTGGCGATATTATTTTAGAGCCAAAGAAAATTTATTTAAATGAATTTCTTTTAACATTTTTGATGAAATTTTGTGTTGCTATCGCCAAATAATTGTTAATATTCATTGTTAATTTTAATTTCTGCTGGATATAAAAACTTTTTCAGAAAGTTGATTTCCTGTTGTTTGTATCAACAAATGCATGCAAAAAGAGGCTGTAAACTTAACATAATGAGATAATGTTTTGGCACTAATTAATTATAATTAAATTGCTCATTATGTAAAAATTTTTACATTAATTAACAAGTTTGCATCGTTGATCTGAATGACTGCTTTTACCATGATAGCAAATGTGTATGTCTATCTTAGTTTGAAGTAATGAATACATAATGAAATAATGTTTCACATTAATTAATTATAGTTATAATTGCTCATCCTACAAAGTTTATTACATTAGTTAACAGGTTTATGTCGTTGATCTGAATGAATACGTACATAATGAAATAATGTTTTGACATTAATTAATTAATTATAGTTACAATTATTCATAAAAATGTTTACATTAATTAACAAGTTTACATCGTTGATTCGAATGACTGCTTTTACTGTGATAGCAAATCTGTATATCTATCTTAGTTTGAAATAATGAAATAATGTGACAATTAATTATGGTTAAAATTGCTTATCCTACAAAATTTTTTTACATTAGTTAACATGTTTACATCGTTGATCTGAATCGATTACTGACATCGTTGATTGCTTTCACTATAACAAATGTGTGTGTTTATCTTAGTTTAAAAACGAATACTTAATGAAATAATGTTTTCGCATTAATTAATTATAGTTAACAAGTTTACATCTTTGATTTGAGTGACTGTTTTTACCATGATACCAAATGTGTATGTCTATCTTAGTTTAAAATAATGAATGCATAATGAAATAATGTTTTGGCATTAATTAATTATAGTTAAAATTACTCATCCTACATAGTTTTTTACATTTGTTAACAAGTTTATATCTTTGATCTGAATGTCTACTTTTACCATGATAGCAAAAGTGATGTCTATCTTAATTTGTACATTTATGTAAATACCGTTTACTACACTATGCATATTAAGACAGCATTCAAACTAAACTAGCATATGGACTATATTTTCTGTTTGTGTGGTTATATACAAACTTGAGTTTGAAACTTTCTCAATTACATAGAAAAAATTTGAAAATAAAAGCAATGCTTGTTTCCTGTCGTTCGCCCTGTTATTTTTGGTATTTCCAACCCCTTTACTGTAAAAATGTTCGCCTAATATTGCAAAAAAGTTAAAACTATTCACGAAATACTACGTTTTAGTGTCATTAAGTGCTCTTGTAGGTTTTTTAAAGAACATATACGTTCCAAAAACTCGTTTAGCAAGTCCTACGACGTGATCTTCATTTTATTTATTTTTAAATTTATTTTCATTAATACTTATTTTTACAAATTTATCGCCCATCCCCTTCAAAAAAAAATAAATAAAGGGAAAGATATTGCTTTGGTTAGTTATCGCTTTTCTATGGGTTAATTCTAATTTTGTTCCGTTTAATGGGCATGGGTAATTTTTTATGGGCTTGCTAGATCCCAATTATAAACTTTGAGTTATCCCCGCACTGTTATCCCCTATCGTCTTATCATTAACAGTACCGAAATTCGAAAATAACACTGAAGTGAAGTCGTCACACAATAATAGAAAAACTCTCCTCTAGTATCTCCACTTTGGATTAATTTTTAAGGGAAATGTGTTTGTACTTTTTTGTGGTACACAAATGACTAAAAGACATTATTGGAGAAGAAACAATTAAACATCAGGGGGAAAATTACCCTCACTAAAGGTTGGAGGTAGGTGGTTTTTTTAATTGCCCTACGTCTAAAGTTTTCAACAAAAGAGATCCTAGTCTCGAAATAGTGATTCCTGAAATATTCCGCATCGTATAAACAGATGGTTTCGAGGCTAAAAATGTCTTTTCCTGTCCTCTATTGTTTCACGTCTCGTTAAAATAAGTGCTTTCTGTTTTTCGTGGTGTATTTTACTGTGGAGGATATGTTTATTGTGGTGTTTTGGGCTGAAGTTTTCTTGGCGAGAAGCGATCAGTTGCATAAGGGTTAAAAAAAGAAAAAAAAAGGAAAAAGTTTGGATTTATATCTCCTGTTGTCGCCTTCCTAACTTCCTTTCGTCGGGTCATTCATAATTTCTCAGGATGAAGCTTTGCCTTTTTCTTTACGTCTAGATGGAAGTTTTCTGTTTTAATTCCTTGTTGCTTTTGTGATTCCTGTTGTTGTGTTTCTTTGAGTATTCTTAGTGAAAACAAAAATATTTAGTTTTTCTGATTATGAGAAGTTCATGGTTGATTTCGTTAGGTAAAATAAGTTATTGTTCGTTAGGTATTATAAATTATGTGATGCAAAGTGATTATTACTGTTTTTAATACTTCTTTTGTTTTCAAATATTACTTTTTCTCATTCGATGTGAACAAGAAAAATTGTTGTTTTTTCTTATCCCACTTGGTAGATAACAACATCTAGACCGGGGGTAACCAACCCAAATGATCTTGCGGGCCACTTTGGAAATGCATCATGACTCCGCGGGCTGCATATAAAATTTTATATCCCCACATTATATTTACACCCACTATAGACACAGACTAACAAAAAAAAAAAAAAAGCAGTGTACATAAGTTTTGAATCACAATTCATCTACTGAATTGTATATAAAAGATGCGATTCAATTATTTTAATGAATCAACTATTGATTATTTAAATCAAGCAACTATTCAATTATTTCAATAGCAATGAATGTTATTTATTTTTTAATAATTATACCTAGTATTTTAATACAACCTTTTTTAAAAAGTATATTTCTTAAAACATGTTAAATTCCTCATATCATAATTTTTCCTCCCAATTTCACATTATGCACATTCCTAAATCCTATTTTTGAAAAATTTTTATTTTTGATTCCTATTTTTGAAAATTAATGTTAATTTTTAAAACAATTTTTTGCTGCTATTGAAGCTTTTCACGAGTCTTTCTAGCTCAAACTGCAAATTTCTTCTCATTGTCAGACAGTAATCTCAGTACCAGATTTTTCTAAAAACGAACCTATTCTGTTGGAGAGGGGGGAAAAAGATCGGTGAGACGCATGCCAAATGTCTGTGAGAGTATTGTCTGCTTATTGGCAAGGTGGCGGATGTTTTATTGCACGACAGCTGGTCCCGATCAATGAGAGGACAACTCCCGCTTCTGTTTTGAACAATGGCTCTGGAAGACAATCCCAACGCCCAAATATGGCACCCTATTGTGTGCTAGTGGCTCTATCTAACACCAGGTTTATTTCGAGAGGTTTGATGGGGTAAACTCTTAACACCTCTTCTGCCTCTTTCACACCAGTTGCGTGGGCGAACTTATCAATTTCATAGCTTCTTCTTTCCTACAAAAAAGACTCTTACCGTTTGGTTTTCAGAACTTTGGAACGATTGGTAATTGGATAATTCAGAGAATTCAATGGATTTATCATTAAAATGTTATTGAAACATATTATTTGAAATTTTCGTTTAAAACTGACTGGTTTTCTATGCACATTGGTAGCCTGAATCTTCAACTGTTATAGTAGTTAAATTATTTATCTTGTTTGGTAATTTAAATATATGAGATACTAAAACAAGAAATGATTGTCTGATTATTTACATATTTAGTAAGAATAATATCTAGTAATTATACGTACTTATTTACTGATCTATTAAAATTGTTTTAATCATTCTCGTTGTAGGCAGATACCAATGTATTTTTTTTCTTTCTTTTTAATGTCTTTCTTTTCTTTTCTCTCTTCTTTTCTTACTATAGCTGCCTGGTGGTCAATCGGCTAACGCTGTGACCTTTGGTACCACAAGCTTCAGGTTAGAATCCTGGCGAAAATCGCAAAAGACCTCGCGCTATTTTGAATATTATTCATTAACATTTCGATATCTTCCTTTCCAAATTACCATGCAGTTTCTCCGCTCAGTCACAATTTCCCCCTCCAATTGTTTTTGTTTATTTTTTTATAATCTTTTATTCCTTACTTAAAAATTTTAATAATAATAATATAAAAAAATAATAAATTCATGTATATATAAATTTTAAAAAAAAAATTTACAAGTTAATTTTTTAAATGTATGGCTTACTCCCTTTCTATCTAATGAATGGGTTTAAAGCTTAAGAAACTTCTCTCATTCGCAAAGCAGGAGATAAAGGTTGCTATGCAACCAAGGCTCTCAGTCAGCCTGGCAAATTATCGTCGTTAGAATCCCGGCGGTAGCATGAATGTTTGTGAATGGTTCAGAATCCACGTTAAACTGTAGATCTCGGTCTAATTAACATAAAATGTACAAAAAAAAAAAAAAAATGACCGTAGAGCGACAAACTAAACTTTTTCTTAATACTTTTTTTTTCTTTATAATCATAAAAAAATGATTCAATACTCAGAACTAATTTTGCAAATTTAAACATAACTTTATGAAATTCTGTCTCGTTATTTATTACAATTTAGATACTTTCTTTTCATTTACATGAAATTTTAAAATTCAATATTAATAATAATTTTTATTTATATATGGTTCTCTGCGATAAATATTGTTTAAGAAATTTCATCTTTAAGATAAAATAAAATATATTAGGTAATAAAAATTATCCTCAGTACATCGAATGTAATACGCAGAGGAATGCGCAACGTGTTATCTTTATGCAAATCATCTTTCAGTTACCAGTCATCTTGAATGAATAGACGCATTCCTGCTCTGATTGGTTAACCAGAGATGGGGGGGGTGACACCAGCCGAATGAATGAAATCCACAACCGTCTAGTGACCTTATTGAATCTCTTACGGAGGAGCAATTCGGTGCAGAAACTCTTTTCTACATCTGTTAACATTTAGTTGTTGTCTGCCGAGAGAAAACTATGTACGCGAGTGAAAAAGATCGTTTGTCTCTGAGCTGTTCCAATCTCCCCAGGGTGGCTCGGGGATTTACCCCTTTTCTCCCTCGCCCACAAATTTATCTTTTCAAATGTCACTTGACTTATTAATATGAAGTTATCTAGTTCATCGTGACTTGTACTGAATTGCAGACGTCCATTATATTTTGTATCGCTAAAATATATAGCATAGATTTTATAATTTAACCATCCACCATTGTTCAATAGCATCATGTATATTTCTTTATTTGTTCATGTTCATGTTGTGTTGATGGCTTTTGGTTTTTATCAAAGTTATTCAATTATTTTAAAATAATAATGTTGCATTATTATATTCATACTTTTGGCGGCCTAATGGCCAATTGACTACCGCTCTAGCCTTCGGTACCACAGGTTTCAGGTTCGAATGCTGGCGGTGGCATGGATGTTTGTTGGTGGTTCGAAATCCATGTTTAAACCATAGGTACCGGTCTAATTAGCCTGAAGTGTAAGAAATGTCCGTAGAGCGACAAACCAAACTGGTGAGATAACATCATTACTCTAACACTACCTCCACAATTTAAACCTGCAAGGTTGGAATGCATAGTTTAATGCATCATTGGTGCAACGGCCTCATTGTGGGTAAGGCCCGTCTGCCTACTGGCAGATTTCGAGACAGGACGTTTTTTTTTTTTTGCGGAATAGGTTTGTCAGTACTACGCTCTGCAGCCATATTAGACCGAGACCTATGGTTTAAGGTGGATTCCGAACCACTACAAACATTCATGGCACCGCCGAGACTCGAATCCGAGAACAGTGCCACCGATCGCCAGAACATTGACCATCAGGCCCCAAAATTGCATGTTCAGCGGTGGATAAAGTTTAAAAATAAATGTTAGTGCCCTCTTACGGTAAGAAAAAAAGAGAAAAATTGCTATTGAATTCCGAAATTTGTTGTTTTCATGAGATTAGATTACGCGTGTATTTCAAAATGGCATAAAATTTTCGAAATTCGTTACACTTTTTTTTCCAAAATCGACAGAATCCAAAAATGTTTTGGTATCAAGAGAAGATTTGGAAACAACTATAATTACTGTTAATGTTTGTCAACGACGACTTAGCTTTAAATCGATACGGTCTTTAATCTCTGTAATTAAAAACAAATATTATTGCAACTAAGGCGGGGATAATGGCTTCTTGCTCGAGTTATTTTAGTGAAACCGGGCCTTTTCTGTTTGGGTGGGAAGAGGGAGCCCTGGAATCATCCATCACAATAATCATCATCGTGACACAACAGTCGGCAATTTTCAAAGAGGGTGTGACTGGGGTGGTGGTTCGAATCTATTGCTACCTTCTATATTGCAGCAAGAACATGTGATTTTTTTTTAACATGTACGTACACTAGCTAATTTTTTGTACAAATAGATTGTTTTATTGATTAAATATTTACATTAATTGAAATTTCAAATGGTAACATTAAATTAAAAAACAAGTTACAGTACTTTAGATTTTTTAGTTAATAAAAAGCAGTTAAATTCAATGGTTAAATACCATACAAGATTATTCTTCTTAAAACATTTGTGTTATGTCCGATCGCAAGTCAATCCCAGCAATTTTAAATGACTGGCCTTGTGCTTTGTTTATAGACAGCAAAAACAAAGTCGTATCGGGTGTTATCAAAGATATTCTTCTTTTAGCACAGCCGGTTTCACCCAACCTCACTCTTAGAAAGCCAATACTTAGAATTGGCAATACTAGTATGACTAAATTGGAGTATAATTTATAAATAAGTTTCTCTCTTTTTGAAAAGAAATGAACGTAAATGTAATGTGACTTAGTTTTCAATTAGTTCTATGTAATATTATATTAGTTAATTTTAAAATCTTAAAATTTGTTTTATGCATTGCATATTTTTAGGTATTTTTGGTGTAATTATGTAACGGATTAGAAATGGTAAAAGTTAGACTAAAAATATGATCGATTCAAAAATTATCTTTGCTTAAGATTATTTAAGATGCTCCTATGATGGTTTTACCGTTATTGAATTAATTGCATAATGATTTTCTGTTTTTCGAAAGCAGTTTCTTTGCAATCTTGTATTTTTCTGTTTTTCGAAAGCAGTTCTTTGCAATCTAGCATTCTTTCTGTTTTTTCGAAAGCAATTGCAACTTTTTGAAAAGCAATTCTTAATAAAAGCATATATATATAAAATACCATTGTTGTGAGCTATCACCATCTTATGCGGATTTCTAAGACATTGCATTTAAATAAAAATATTCTATGAAATAAATAGTTAACATCAATGTATTCTTAATTTAAAAGAAAACTTTTTATTCAATGAAGATTATTCAGTTGAAATGAAAAGATTTTCAGTGCTGTTAATCATTCAAGTGCCCAATTTTGTAACGTATAATTAAAAAAAAAAAGAAATCAAAGTTGACCTGAGATCTTCTTATGAAACTTTGTTAAACCTAAATGATAAGAATCCCAATTCCAGGACATTTGGTGGTAACCTTTATTCTCATCGCTATTGAATCTTTTTACACAATGCCAACAAGCGGATTTCAATAAACCCGTATCAAAATGCAGACTTTTCTTATAGCGTTATCTTGTTTCTGTTTTGCTTTTTCTTACACCTGGAGGGGAAAATTAAACACTGAATTAGTCACTCACAGTTTTTCCTGCAGCTGTCAAGTTTCCGATTTTACAATGGACTTCTTGTCATTAAACAAAGGCGTCACTTCGACCTATTGTTGACAGATTGCGACCCATATTTATTCCAAACCTGTTCCGAATTGCAACACCTCAAGGGTATCTCTCGAACACAGAATAGCCACTGCTCAACCCCAATATAATTAATTATTCCATTTATTAAATAAAAAAAGACAGAAAAGTCGTAGACGGTTAACCTAAACAATCGGCTAACGATTGACTTGATCACTGGTTAGTGCGCTAATGTACAAATATTTTTGTTACAATAAAATAACCAAACAATGCAGTGAGTAGTGCTTTTTATTTCCTTCTAATGATTATTATTGTTGTTGTTAAACTGAACTCCTTTTCCTTTTAATACTTTTGTTCTTAAAATATTACAAAAATAACTGAAATTGTGTCATTTTTTGTTTGTTCTCTACATATGTGAAATATTAATCATTGGTGGTGCATTTTAATTATTCATTCAACTGACTGATATTTAAAGTAAAATTTAATCATTTTATTTCAAATTATTTTGAGTAACACAATAAGTTTAATAAAATTTCAATAAGTAGAGTAAAAGATATTTGGTAATCATAATACGAGGGAAGATTATTGTGACACATTTAAAACCATAGAAAAATGCAAGAAGCGTGTAAAAAATAAATTCTGGTTTCAAAAATGGTTTTTAAAAAGTGGTTTTAATGGTTTCTTTAAAAAAAAAAAAAAAAAAAGATTTATGCACATTATAGTGAAGATAATTGAATTACTATTGACCACTTTTGTTTAAATTTCGTTATTATTTAAATAAATCACAATTGAGAATAATTTTTCGATTATATAACATTTAAAACCACAGAAAAATACAATTGAAATAAATTCAGGTTTCAAAAATGGTTTTTAAAAAGTGGTTTCAATGGTTTCTTTAAAAAGAACGATATCTATACTGTAGTGAAGATAATTAAATTACATTGACCTATTTTGTTTAAATTTCGTTATTATTTAAACAAATCACAATTGAGGATAATTTTTTTCGATGATATAATACTTGAATTCTAATGTACTAAGTGTGTACTCTAATGTACTATTCTAAGATATTTTTTATCCGAAACAGAAATTCTTCTTGGATTATTTTGTAAAAATTCAATTGGACTTCTTAAATTTAAATCCAAGTGACATTCGTGGATTTATGAAAAATATTTCAAAACCCTTGTTATTTCAAAAGAGTATAAATTTCTTACCCATGACATATCACTTAATTATTATATTATAATACTTGAATTTTAATGTAATAAGTAAAAAGACCATGTGACATTCTTGGATTTATGAAAAATATTTCAAATGCGTTGTCCTTTCAAAGGAGAATATAACTGTCTTACCCATGCCATATCACTTAATTATCATACTTGAATTTTTATGGATATTTTTATCCCAAACAGAAATTCTTCTTTGAAGTATTTTGTAAAAATTCAATTGGACTTCTCAAATTCCAAGTAAACAGTCATGGATTTATGAAAATATTTCAAAAGCGTTGCGCTTTCAAAAAGAATATAAATTTCTCACTCATGCCATATCACTTAATTATTGTATTATAATACTTGAATTCTGATGGATATTTTTTTAATCCCAAACTGAAATCATTCTTTGAAGTATTTTTGTATAAATTCAATTGACTTCTTGAAACAGTCATGGATTTATGAAAATATTTCAAAAAGCGTTGCTCTTTTTCAAAAAGAATATAAATTTCTCACTCACGCCATATCACTTAATTATTGTATTCTAATACTTGAATTCTGATGGATATTTTTAATCCCAAACTGAAATTCTTCTTTGAAGTATTTTTGTAAAAATTCAATTGGACTTCTCAAATTAAATCCAAGTAAACAGTCATGGATTTATGAAAATATTTCAAAAGCGTTGCTCTTTCAAAAAGAATATAAATTTCTCACTCATGCCATATCACTTAATTATTGTATTATAATACTTGAATTCTGATGGATATTTTTAATCCCAAACTGAAATTTTAAAAATTCAATTGGACTTTTTAAGTTAAATCCAAGTGACATTCATGGATTTATGAAAAGTATTTCAAAAGGCGTTGTTCTTTCAAAAAAAAGAATATAAATATCTCACCCATGCCATATCACTTAACGATAGTAAACAATTCTTAAAGTGCAGAGGGAATCCAAATCTTGTAAGGCTGAGTTATAGCGCCTATAAATTCAACCCGTGAGATTCATTAATTACAAATAAGGAGCTGTTAGAAAGTATAGGCCATCTGCACACATCTGTTCTGTTTTCGGTCAAACAGAAACTTAAAACACAGAAATTAATGAAGCATTAACCTCGCCGAAGTAGCAGATAATTTTTTTATTGCCTCTTCTTTTCGACTTATAGAAAAACGTGACTTTAACCAGTAACAATCCTTTCGCTATGCTGTTATTTATGGGACTCTTACGAGTGGCCTGTCTGATTAATAAATCAAAATTTCAGACATCTGTGAAATACTTGTTCGAATAAGGTTCATGGTGCTCTAAAACTATTTTTATTATCTTAATTCTTCCCCGTGTGGAATTCAACAAGCTCAGCGATTAAAAATCGTGTGAATGGAATGAATGACGGGCGCCATTTTGGAAAAAGAATAAAAATAAAAAATCCCGCGAGTTCTCTTTTTCTGTATCTAATTTTGGCACGTTGCCATCGAAATGATCAAAATTCAACATTCATTTTTTAAAACATTTATATTTTGACACTTTTCTTTTTCTTTTTCGTTTTGATTTTTTTTTATATTTATGAAATTAAATAAATTATATTTTCTTTTATTATTATTTTATTACCTAGATTAGAGAGAATGTTATATAGTTTATTTTATCTTATCTGAATCTCAATCTGTTGCATGTTTTTTGAATTTGATGGAATTTTTAAACAAACGAATCCGCTTTATTATAAAACCTCTTCATAATTATCTGTTAATTATTCCATGTTTATGTCCACATAAAATTAATACTGAGCAATATAAGAACGCGGGAAATCAACATAGAAAAGCAAAGGCTTTCTTGCAGTAAATATTTGATAACGTTTATTTGATGCCAGAGTAACTAGTACATTGTTTTCTGGATTAGATAAAATTTCAAACACGATAAAATTCTTTTTTTTTTTATTCGATTTCGTTAAATGCCACTTTAAAAAAAAAAGAATTTACACTATTTGTAACAAAACAAAAAATTACGAAACCTTTAAAAGGAATACTTTTTTTCTTTTCTAATGCAGCTGGCAATGCAGAGACTGTTGTCTTAATGCCATGAACAAAGTCACAACGCTCTACGATTATATTAGATCGGAACCTACGGGTTAAAAGTGAATTCCGAACCACTGCAAACATCCAATCAATATTTATTTGCTATCAAGTATTATTATTGATTATTAATAAAAATCAATAAATAGAAACTCTTTGACCAATCACTCTTGTGCTTAGCTACTTAAAAAATCGAACCAAGTATTGGAATACTATATATATATTAATGTGTTTATGTTGTTCCAATGTAGCTGGCAATACAAAAGCAGTTAATCTTTATGCCATAACAAAGGCTGCTCGGACTTACTCATTTAGCACTACCCAGAGGGCACGTGTAGCTTGAGGATAAGCTACGGACGCGGAGTTATACTACCCCACAACGCTCTACGATCCTATTAGACCTGGGACCTAAGGTTTAAAGTGGATTCTATTCACTACAAACATCCATGGCATCGCCGAGACTCGAATCAGAATCCTGTGGTACCGAGCGTCATATCGCTAACCACTCGGCCATCAGACCCCTAATGATGTTGTTGAAAAAGGTAATTGCTGATGCTGTTAAAAAAATTCATTATCATCATCGGCGCAACAGCCCCATGGTGGGCCAAGGCCGTCTATCTACTGGCAGAATTTGTGACAGCAGATGTTGTCGTTTTACGAGTAGGATTGTCAGTCCTACGCCCAACGCTCTACAATCCTATTAGACCGGGGCCTACTGTTTAAAGTGGATTCCGAACCACTGCAGATCCATGACACAGCCGAAACTCGAACCCGAATCATGTGGTACCGAGTGCCAGAGCGCTAGCCATCGACCATCAGGCCCCCTTAAAAAAGGAATACAGTAATAATGAAAATAAAATAAATATTGATGAATGAAGTGGTATATGGGAATGTGAAGCAACAAAGACTATAATCCCCTAATCACAATATATATGAAAATTTTTCCTTATTTTTTAAATAAACGCTCTACGATCGTGTTAGACCGGGACCTACGGTTTAAAGTGGATTCCGAACCACTACAAACATCCATGGCACCGCCGGACTTGTGGTACCGAGCGCCAGAGCGCTAGCCACTCCCATTCAGGACCCAAAATAAATATTTTCCTGACTGTTAAAATGTGTTTATTTACATTTAAAGGGAAGCTTATTCTCTCTCTGCTCCCTTCCCCCTGGCCTTTGGTACCACATACTACAAGTTCGAATTCTGATAGTGGCATGGATGTTTGTAGGTGGATCGGAATCTACTTTAAACTGTAGGTCCTGGACTAAGTAGCCTTAAGTGCGCACAAAATGACCGTAGAGCAGCAAACCAAACCAAACCTAGATCATTTGTCACTATAACGGCAGTTGTTAGCAGATTAAACGTTATCCAAATTTCTTCATAGGGAGTCTGCTACATTTTCCCTCCATTTGCCACGGCAGTTTGAACGAATACTCTCAAGGGTGGTAATTGGAGAATTCACACCTTTTCACCAAGCTCAACATAAGGACTTGCCGGTCTGTCGTAGATCCTAATTAGCACAAAATGTGCACAAAATGACTGTAGAGCAACAAACCAAACCTTTCCCCCCTCTCTCCATGCCGCCTTTGAAACAGGTGGCAGAATTGTTTTCGTTCTTGTATTTCAAAAAAAAATAAATAAATAAATAAATAAAAAATAAAAAAAATTCTGATTAATGAGTTTGAAGTACAAGGATTAGTTGGCATTTTTCCCCGAATTTAAATCGCGTATTTTTTTCTTCCATATTTTTAAACGAAAGTTAAATGCCCCTTGAACGAGTCCAGTACTGAAGGTTGCTTTAAAACGGTGCAACTGTTTATTTGGTGGTGATTCTGGTATGTTAATTTTGTTTCTACTTCATGGAAGTTATTTGTTACTTTAGCAAGTTCTTTTTAATAAGCGTTTCAAACGTATGAAAATTAAAACGGTATACTTTTTTTCGCACGTTGTTGTGCATAGTTGGCTTAAATTTTTGTTGAATTTCCGATCATTCACACGTGCTTACATAAACATCGGTAGAAAAAATGTGTGAATAATTTTTAAGTTAGTTTTAATTAACCTTCTAACATTGACGCTTTTATTTTGTTACTTAATGCATAAGCGGGGATGAATTTCTGCCTGAAGAATGTTTTTATATGTTTTGTATAATTGCCAAATAATCTTTTTTTTTTTTTGCATTAATCAGATTAATGAATTCCATTTTATAATTTGCTGAAATTTCTCTTATATCTGTTTTTGTGATGTATCGAATTTGTGTTCTTGAATATGAATAATCTTCTAATCTTTGACTACAGCATCCCGAAATATATACAGTATTTTTTATTTTTAAATACTCACGATATGTCGAATATGTTTAACAGTGATAATTGGAAACAATAAAATGAATGATTTGATGATAAGGCAAACAATTGGGTAGTCTTATAATTACAGAAAACACTGTCATATTTTAATTAGCAATATCACAGAGACGATTACCAAAAGCGTATACATTATTTTGTTTTAAGAACTAAAAAAATATCCTGCTTATGTTTTTCTTTAAAAAATATTTAAAAAAAATAAAAACACGAAGGTCTTTGTTTTCATTTATTTCTGATAATATTCCGTTAACTTTACTTAATGCTTTGATATGCAGTCATTGCAATTCAGCTGTGAAATTGGAATTTGATCGTTCCTATACAGTGCAGGCTTCATCCATTATTACAACTGTATCTTTCACACTTTTTCCTTTCTTTGAGGAAATTTTATTTTCCTTAGGATAATCGATGTCAGGATGTCTAATCATCAAAATTCGTATTATAACGAAGAGCTACTGTGTATTTAAACTACATGTAAGAGAGAAGCATATTTGGTGATGTAAGATTCAATCTCTGTCATCAGTGCTATCTTATAGATTATTGCAAAATCATCAAAAATGCGTATTATTACTGTATATTTAACGTATGTGTATTTCATGTACTGTGTTTTACGACAGAGAGAAAGCATATTTGTGAATGTCAGATTCGTTGTTCAGTCAGTCTCTGGCATCGGTGCTATCTTTCTTATGGATTATTCCAAAAGTTCCACATTTCCTGTAAGTGCATTCTTTTGACCTCTACCGAATCCTTTTTCCGTTTCCAATTCCTCACTGCGCAGCACCTAACCAATGAGTGAGCACCGGACAACAAATGGCATGCTTTTTATGTGACATCTCCACGGCTGAATAATGAACTCTTGGAGTTCACGGGGGTGAGGAGTGAAACCGAAGAAGAATCTAGGGGATCAGCGCCCGCCCTTGATGACCCCTCTAAAACAATGTCACTGTCGGTTGCCGATATCACCCCTGATGGAGACCAGGGTCTTTGTCCGCCCCCGTTCCATATCAACCCCACATGCTTTTCCGCTTATTTTCACCCTCAAGATGCTTATATCTGTATACATAAAAAGAAAAAAGAATTCTTTGCACTGGGTAATGAGTAAACAAGTCTCCCAGTCGGTGTCTTTTGAGGCATGTGAAATGTGTATGGGGGTGCGATGTGTTGTTTTCGATGGCGGCAACTCTTTTACTGGAGAGATGTTATGCACATCAATACTAAAAAAATTTTTTAGATTGTATATGAATAAATTCGTATTGTATTGTATTTCCATAAATAAATGGGACCTGGTGACAGAGTGGCTGGCACTCGGCACCACAAGCTTCAGATTCGAGTACCGAGTAGTGCTATGGATGTTTGTAGTTGTTCGGAATCCACTTTAAACTGTAGATCTCGGTATAATTAGTTTAAAGTGCGCACAAAATGACCGTAGAACGACAAACTAAACCTGGAGCATACTAGTCCCGAAAGGAGTTCATCTCCTGTATTGCAGGTTTAGTCAACATGATGGAACATGATTAATTGCCCAGAAGTTAGTAACTTATCAGAAAACATTTAAAATACAAAGGGAAAAAATTTAAAGACCAGAAATGAAAACAAATATAAAAATTTCAAAATTAAAAATAAAATTAGAGGGCCTGATGGCCGAGTGGCAAGCACTCTGGTACCACATCGGATTCGAGTACCGAGCTGTGCCATGGATCTTTATAGTGATTCGAAATCCACTTTAAACCGTAGATCCCGGTCTATTATGACTAAAGAGACTCTTTGCCTAGTCAGATTTCTATCTACTGGTGCTCAATGACAACAGAAGTTGTCTGCTTACCTCCATCCATGAGTAGCCTATTCATGGGATGTTCGTCTGCAGAATATTGAGAATAAACCACACACACATAAATAAATGTTCAGGCACACATCGATATTAGATTAGTATTTCTATTATATCGTTCGTGGTCAGTATACTGGTACAATTCCAAAAATACAAACTTTGACCTTGTAAACTGGTAGTTATAAGCATAGCACATGAAGTTCTTATTGTCGGCCTGACACAAAAAATGAAGATTATGATCACTCTTTAACTGGAATAAAAAGTAAAGAATCACTGAAATCAAGCCGTATCTATTTTCATCTAAATATAATTGCACCATTTAAAGAGTAAGTTATATAATTTAAGTTACATAACTTATTCTTTAATCCATTAGTTATGCGTGAAAAATTTTATAAGCACGTTTATCTCCAAACTTCATTCTTCGAAGCTTTGCAATCATTTGTGCTAACATTGTAGCCCATGAACGATACGATACATTAAATTTTAATATTGGCTGATAAACCTAGAAACATACTCGACTCATTACCTACTGATTAAGTGCAGAAGGGATCAAGTACGAATCCGTTGGCTGTGTGCGTTGCAGTCGCAGATTTCAGAAATACGACAGTCACGACAAAGATACTCAATTGTGATTCATGTTACATATATAAAGTGTCGCATCAGCAGTTAAGCTGCCTAATTAGAGTCTTCTGGGTTTTTTTTCCCATACCACAATACGGTGGTGGGCATGTATCCCCGAAAGTTCTCTTCAATTTCCTCTCAGGTGGTGGCATACATAAATGGAACATGACGCCAATTAATGTTCAACAATAACGGGGAAAAGAAGGGAAAAAACCCTAAGTTATACTCTCTGATCTTCGAGCTCAACATTTTCCCAGCCTACAAATTTGTGGTGCACATTCCACATTTTAATTTGACATCACTTATCGTGTTTCAATTTGAGCTTTCTTGATTCAGAAGCCCAAATCTCTCAATTAGACCACCGAATAAATCAATCGAAAACCACATGGCAATATCCATCAATGAAACATTCACAATGAAGCAAAACTCCCTTTTTAATTGAATATAGTCGGAAGAGTTTACAGCATTATCACCCAAACGGTCGAAACTTCCCCTCTACCAGCGAAACCCTCCGCTGTTGTATTGCACCCGTGAGGTTTGTCCAACGTGAGAACATGTTATTCCCTTTGTCTCTTCAGCCACACGCTGCCATCCATACAAATCAATGACACGTTCCCTGGCAGGGCTATTTGCCATGTTATCTCGTGTGGTTGTCTTTATAAGGATAGAAAAGTGTACGTTTGTGACTAGATTTTATAGATTGGGTTCGTTGGGGTTTTTGTGTTCCAGATGATTCCTTTAATTCTATTGGGTGGGAATGCAATGACGTAGTATCTCAAGCGAATTAGAAGTGAGGGCACGTGATTTAATGGTCTTGCATGCATTTGTACTAGTTGAAAAAATAAATTAAATTTGTTTTTTATGTTTGTTTATTTTTTGTAATCAGCAAATAAGTTACTTGATTTTAAACCGGCTTAATTTCAATTTTGGGCATCCTCAACGGACTCCTAATTGTACCGATAGCTTTAGCTTTTTCCATCTCTTGCTTTAATTGTTCTCAAGCAAGAGATGTTTTCTTAGATTTTTAATTTTTTCTTTTTATTGCTACTCAATAATTTAAGCAACTACAATAGTGCTGATATTTCAACTATCTTTTAAGATGTGGAGGTTTTCGTGGTTCTTAAAATCACATAGGAACTCCGTAACCGATACACCGTTGCCCTCAATTTTAATTTAGATTTTTTTTTTTTTTAGTAACTTTAACTATTAGATTTAGATTCAAAAATGGATTTAAAAATCAAAATATTATATGCAATTGAAGTCTTAAAAAGAATAGAAAAATGTATGTTTCAAAAATTAAATTACAATTGTTGTAACAATGTGTAAAAAAATAACTAAAATATTAATTTTACTTCTAAAACACCTTTTTGTATTATTTAAATTTTAATGTCTCTAAACTATTTAATAATAATATTTGGTCCACGTAATAGAGAGACGTTTTTAAATATAAATAATAAAATGTGTGTTGCAAGGAACTGTATTGTGTCTGTGATTATTATCTTGTGTGAACTTGATGTTCTCCTGGTTAGGATCCGTAACGTTATCCGAAAATGAGGTCCAATCAAATAAAAACTCCATTTCAAATTTTGTCGGAAAATAGTACTTTATTGGGCCCTTAACTCTCGAAATGATTCATAAATAAAGTTAGTCTTCAGGAATTTTGTGGAGAATTAGGCTTTTGCTTGAAGTGTTTTGTAGTGTGGATTTAATCACTTTTCATGTTTTAGATTGGGATTTTAAACATTTGTATATCCAATAGCTATAAGTACTTGTAGTGCGTTGATCAATTCCTTCTTCTTAAAGTTTCACATTCATCATTTTTTGGCATTTTCCCGTGCTTATGGAGCTGTATAGTGCTTCTTATTGTAGTTGGAATACTTCATTCTTCACTTATGCCTAGAGTTTTCAAACTTTGATATATTCTTTTCACTATCGTCTTTTGTTATTATATTTGTAGTAAGAAAAATTCTAATAAAACCTCTAATTGTATTTTGGAAGTTAACTATGAATTTATGTTGTTAAAAAAGAATTGCCATGTCTTACGTGAGACAATATTTTCTAACGGCCTTTTTATTTAAATTTTTGATTATTTTAGTCCATTCATATTAACTGTTGATTATTTATTATTTCATAATTTCATCTCAAAAAGAAAATGGGAAATTACTTTCAATAAAATAACTGAATAATAAAATAAATTTACATATTCAAATACATAAATAAAAGGGAAGTTTTAAAAAATTATCAGCCACATTTACTTGTTTTACAACAAATAAATTAGACCCATATTTTTGAAGGACATCTATTATGAAAAAGCACTTAAGAAGAAGTTCGAAAGGAAATTGAGATTCATATTTAAAAAAAAAAAAAAAAAATGGAACATTTTGTTTTGTTCCTTTTATCTTCTATCAAGTGCCACACCAAAATAATTTCTCCATAATGGAGCATCAATTACCCTGAAGGTTGATGTAAAAATGAATCGAATCGCATTTTAACAATACATTCGAATCATAAACATCTTTCTCTTGTTCGGCGGCCAGTTAATTGGTGGGTAAAAGTGATTCTTTTTCCTCAATAGAACAAAGGTTCTCGAGAACAAAAAAGGAATGAAAAATTGTTAAAAATCGTTTTGCTAACATATTCAATGAATATGTAACGTTTCCTATCTTTTTTTTTTTTTTTTTTTTTTTTTTTATAATTGTAATCATAATAGGAGAATCGGATATCTCCAAGCCTTTTGCTGAAGGGACTTTTCATGAATTACAAATTGTTTCATTCTAGAAAATCGATGTTATCCTTTAAGCAATTGTAGTAAATAATTCAGTGGATGTCTTTTTATGTGTGGTAAAAACCTAATTATCTTTGTTTAGTTTTTCTATCCCTTCTTTTTATTTGTGAAAATTAATTTTATGTTTTATCCAATTGCGATTTTTAAAGTTCTGTATTTATTTGAAGTTTCTAAAAAGAACAAATATTCTCAAAAAGTAAATGGAAAGTTTTTTTTTATTTTAAGAGTGTTAATTATCTGAAATTTATATGAATGTATTGAGTTCTCCGTTTCATTTCATTCTCTAGAAAAAATTGCACATTTTTTTGTGTAAGGTTTATATCTACAAATTTCATCAATAAATTCTGATTACATGTATGCCCATAAATACCATATGTATGACTTACACATATATGATTATAAGATTGATGTATTATATTAATGATATATATATAGCAATATATGATTTATGGACATAAATGTAATCAGAAAAGACAAATAAATACTCTCATTTGTAGAAGGTTATTTTTATTGTCGCAGTACTGGAAAGTTCTTGCAAAAGAAATTCATTTTTAAATATAAAACAATTTCGTTAACTAATATAGAAAAAAACTAGTTTAAAACTGGGTTTGAAATAAAGATCTCGATTGAATGAATGTATAATATATTTATCAATTTTATTCTGTATTCTGTCTTTTGAATCAAATAACTGACGGCTTTAATTTTATTTCTCAAATAAAACATTGAAAATATGTTTAAAAAATCCATAGTATCTCTTTGAGCAAACAGTTTCAAAATATACTTTGCTGCCATTAGTTACCAACGTGGACAATTAAGATCTTTGTGAAGGACCACCTTCACATCAAGTCGGTTGCTGTCATCTATCCGTCCATCTATCTAATGAATGAACGAACTTGTATACTTTGATTAATTCAAGGCTTAACTTATTAAGAAAACTTAACATATTTATCGATAAATAACTGGTGAATATGAAGTACACTTAACATCACAAATCGCTCTTAAAAAATTATTTAAAAAAAAAACACTATGGAAAATTGATTCAATCATTCGATTTTTTTTTTTAATTCATGAACACACTCCTCAATCATTAAAAAAAATAAACTCTTTTTCACTTGAAGGAAATGAATAACATTTTTTGGCCTTATTAGAGTATTATTAAAGGAACAAAACTGAAAATGGGAAGATAAAAAAACAACATTTATGTTGTTGTCGTATTCCCTGAAGAGTACAAGAAAATTAATTATCGTGGTGCTCCCGAATAATATTGGCTATGTTGATTACCAGCTTGTAATATAAATCCTCTTCCAAGGGATGGTCCAGAATATGTATGGCGGCTGCAACAGCTAGACAAATGGACATGATGAGCAATAGAGCAGTTGGCATATTTTTTGGTATTTTTTAACACCATCAGCAGACATTTTCATATATTTGTGGTGCTTAATCCTTATTCTTGTGAGAGCAGTAGCTTTTTTTCTGTCCACATTTACTTGGTAATTTGGTATTTAGTTTTAATCTTTAAAAAAGGCATCTGTATCTGCTGGGAACTACTATAGCACGAATTACAAATGATGAACGAAAATGCAACATCTGTCCCGAAAACAATTACATTCCGATACATGATTTTTTCTAAACATTTTCTATATAAAAAGCACCTCTTCTACATGTAGTTTTAGTTTGGCAGAATAAGAACACGGTTTCATAAAATCTTCGATTGATTTTGGGCACTTATCAAATCAAATCAAATCAAATCAAATGTAAAAGAAAAAAAAAAATCTGCAAAATTGTATAAAAAGAACTACTTACTAATGGAAAATTAAAATGCGAGACGGAATAAATTTTTTTTTTTTTTTTTTTTTCGTAGTAGTTTACAATATGTTGCATTTTTATATATACAACTTCAAAATCACAAATTAATGTTCCTAAATCCAACAATGCAAGTCCGTTACAAAGTAAATCTTGAAACAAACAATTTCAAAAAATATGAAATGTCAACAGAGAAACACTCGCCGCCAATTACCCCAGTGTTCCCAAATCATTATGAATGACCACTTCGCGGCCCAGAGTCAAGCCTGCAGTCACCCATTCTCCCATCCATCAAGCTGCTGCCAATGAATGGACGCCTCATGTCTTTTAATTAGCTCGCAGGACGTATTTCGGTGGCATTCTTTAAAGGCGAAACAGTAAACCGATCTTTTAATGAGCAAAAGCGGTGACCTTTTCTTTGCTTGCCACCACCCCCCTTGAACAAGACTGGAGTCGCCTACGGTACTGTCTGTCTTGTGTCAGATCAGGTCACTTCTTGAAGAATTCGAAACCGCGGCGACGGATTTTATGACAATTCGACATCCGGTCTTTTTTGCTTGTTGTTTCAAAAGTCTGCCATTATTTTTATGTTCTTTGTATGCAGTAATTGTAAGTGCCTTCCTTGGCTGTCTTCTGTCTGTACATCAGCATGAAGAAGAATCTTTTATTTCCGTTTCGGATCAAAGACACAGTTGGTTCTATTTTTTCTGTGTGTATGGGGGAGGGATGATTAAAGATGATAAAATCTTTTTTAATCTTAAATGCAAAAAAATAAAGGTCTTCATTCAGAGATTGGTTACTAAAATTAAAATAATGTTAATAGTAGAAAGCGATTTTTAGATTTCATTATTAAAAGTGTATGTGACAGAAGGACTCGTTCTTGAGAAGTCCTCTTAGACTATTTTTTTTCAGTTACTTTACGTGACGAAAGATTATCATATAGTGATAAAATTTAAAACAGGATCCAGTTATTTAGTTTAGTAAAAGTTTGAGCAAATAATGTTATATGCATTATAATAATGCTTTCTATTTGGTTGGGCGTTAGAAGATTAGATCTTCTGACCGAAGATCAGATTGTCAGTTACGTTAGTTTGGAATCCCTATCTGAATTATATATATACATAATGTACGATATTAATTGCCAAAATCATGTTGGCGAAAATCTGATCAGAAGAAATTAGATATGATTACAAACTGATACATTAAAATGTGAATTTGTATAATAGATACAGGGTGATTATAATTGAAGTCCCACTTTCAAAATGCTGTAAAAAAAAGAAGCACTCGTTATTACTACTACTACTTACGCACTAATTAAATTTTTTTTAATTTTTTATATTTTCTTACTTTTATTTTTAGTATGTTTTTAATTTTTTAGGGTACCATTTTTTAATTACTTTATTTTTTATCACTTACTAACTTATTAGCCAATTATAATTGTAAATATATATATAAATTAAAATGAGGAGGTTAAGGGGTCTATGCCCATTGATTCTCTGTAATGTACAATGAATTTGCCAGATTAGACTGTGTCCTTAAACAAATTTAAAGAACCCTTCATTAAAACTTTTGTAAGACATTCTCGTAAATTCGTACAGCTTTTGTTTAAGCGAGTGTGAGAGTTCATTTAGGACTAGACAGGAGAAGAAGATGCCACCCTACAAGCATTCCTTCTCCATTCGTCAACAGTAAAAGAAAGAATCCATAGTTTCCGGTCCCTTCTCCTGTCGTCACCCCTGACCTCAACCCCCTCTCATTTGGAAAACACAAACTCACCGAATGAGTGGCCTTGAACTTGGCTTTTGTCCTTCCCCCTCCAACATCTGGTGGTTTTGCGCATGGGTACCACCAAAACCATTCCTACACCCTCGAACTACCGACTTCGGTGACTGAGTTAATACTTTTATTCATTTTTGAGGCGCAAAAGGAAAAAAAAAATATATGTCATTTTATTTATTTATTTTGACGTATGATTTTTGTATCCAAAATTTCCATCAGGTATAATTTTTACAGAAATTAAACTAACATAATGAGTTTGGGGGGAAAAAAAAAAATCCTATAATATAATATGTATAATAATATTCAGTAGTGCCTCTCTGTATATGTCCTTAACCCGTTCCAAATCCTTGGAGCAGCCTTATGGCCAAGTGACTAGCGCTCTGATCCTGAGGGAGGGTTGCCAGCCCCTACGCTCTACAGTCATATTCGTATGGGAAGGGGTGAGTGACTAGCGCTCTGCACTCAGCAACACAAGCTTCAGGTTCGAATGCTGGCGATGGCATGGATATGTGTAGTGGTTCAAAATCCACTTTAAGCCGCAGGTCCCGGTCCCTATGGCCGTAGAGCGTCACAGAGGCCAGTTAGGCTTCTCACCCACATAATTTCCAAACTGTATAGGGGCAACTCAGCTCTAGGCACAGTGATATGGTGGGGTGTAGTAGTAGTAGATGTTAGTTAGGATGTGATGTTAGTTAATGATTTTAAACTGTGGGTCTCGGTGCAAAAAATGACCGTAGTGCGACGAACTAAATCAAATCCATGGAAGTAAACTAAATGAATTCAACCATCAGAAATAAAGGAACGATGATTAATCCATTGTCATGAGAAAAAAAAATGCTGTTGTTATTGGTATAACTTTAACTGATGGGATTATATAAAATAATTTAAACATTCTTTAATATAAATGTTTTAATATTAAAATACATAGATACAAAAGCAGTTAAATGAATGCGTATGTAAATGAAAACTTATCGAATTCGATTCTCACTTTCCTCTGATTAAGAATCATCAGATTTGACGTTTAAGAAAAAAAGTTGTCCCAAAGAGCTTTGCCTTATCTTTTGGATGTTTCGGAAATAAGACAGGTCATTCCAGACAATGCTATTAGGGCTTTGTTGATATTTTTGTGCTAAGTTTCTGACATCCATGCATTTGACATATTGACGCATGCTAATCGTATTCCAAGTAAATGTCGAACACCAAACAAGACACATACCGAAACACCACTATATATTAGCTTCTGCGAATATTACACTGTAGCGCGAAAATAAAAATATTAATTTGTTTCTCCATCAGATATGTACTAGCTGTTTCATTCTCTGGACAACATTTTGCTTTCCAATTTTTTTTTTTTTTTTTTGGCATATTGTAATGCACCACGAAATAGCTTAATAGTTCTTCAAGGATTTATTACAAATCCTCTTTACCTAATTTATATCTTTTTTATAATCCCGTGTAAGTTAAATGTATTGCAGAATTTAATGCTTTGTTTCATTTTGAAATCATGCAAATAAAATAAAATCACTGCGCTTCATCTATTAAGTTGTGCTGCTCTTCTACTTAAGTTACTTCATCTATTTAAGTTGTTTATCATCATTTTTTTTTTCTTTCTAATGCAACTGGCAAACACTTAGACAGCTTGGTCTTGGATGCCTTAAGGCAAGCGCTGCACAGACGTTACTCACTTTGCATTACCCAGGAGGCGCGTGTAACTTGAAGATAAGCCACGGGCGCGGTGTAACAATGCCCCCACAACGCTCTACGATCCTATTAAACCGGGACCTACGGTTTAAAGTGGATTCCGAACCACTACAAACATCCATGGCACCGCCGGGACTCGAACCCGAAACCTGTGGTACCGAGCGCCAGAGCGCTAGCCACTCGGCCAGTCAGGCCCTGTTTATCATCATGTGTCAGTAAATGTGATGTTGTTCTGGTATGTGCTCCATGGTATCCATACACACAAAAAAAAAGGGCTTGGAAATTAAATAAGTGAGAATATACGATATATTTTTAAAACAGGTGCACAGAACAATATCTTTGCGCACCACGAGTAACTTTTATTTCAATTAAATAAGCACTCATTTACTGCGTGATTTTAATTATCTCCGTTTTAAAATTGACCTGAAACACGTGTTGCTGAAATTAAAGATTTGCCAATATCAAATCACGTGTTCTGTATTCCATTTTGAATTATCTAGCTTCTAGAATGTAAACAGCTTATTATGGTTGTTGTTATTTATTATGTTTATTGTATGGTGCTATTTAAATTTCATATAAATTACTAAGATTAATACCATGCTAAAATAGACAAAAAATAATTGCCATAATGAACTTTAAAAAAATTGATAAGAAGGCTGTAACTATTTTATATCAAAATTTACTGGAAAAAAAAAATTGTTGTCCCAATTGTTGCTTATATTTTGTATGTTTATTTCAATTCCGTCTATTAGTTCACACTCTCCCTATATATATCTTGTTCAAATTTTCAATCGTTGATAAAATACTTTTTATTCATCTACTCAAGTTCAAATACATTTTTTTAACTTGTAATGGAGGACGCTTGATGTTAATACAGTTTCTTCAAATATTAATTCATTAATTAAATTTAGTTTTTTTTTAGATTTAAGTTGCATATATCTACCAATAGATGGCGCCAGAAAATTTTTAAAAAATGAATGAAAATTATTTATAAAGAACTTTCTGCAATAGAGTGAAAAATAAAGTAGGAATTGACTTTAAAAATTTTTAACTCAATTCCCAAAAGTTTTGGGAGACCTTTCAAACGTTAGGAATCCAATCTTATTTGAGGTTAGGGACCTCACAAGATAGCAGATTTATTACTTTTAATAATAAAAAGCATCCGTTTTAGGTTGTCTCTAAATTTTGCTATTTATTGTTATTATTTTTAACAAAACCAGTGCACTTTCTCGACAACTCTTTCGCCATAGCTTTTATCCACCTATTGTTGTTTCACCATCCGTCATGGCTTGTTTCCGCAATCTGGTGAAAAATTATGGGGTGGGGGAGGGGGTAAGGATGTTAGTTATCGACAAGACAAAAATGTTGTGTTTGGCATGCCCAAATGGTTCGTTTTCGACAAAAATAATTGTATTTTTAGCATTTCCTGTTCAACTTCAAGTTTTCTTATCTTCTTCCTTGTCTCTCTTCCATTCACTCTTTTTGAGACACAAATTTAAATATGACGCCTTGTTTACGCGTTGGAGAGCATGAGATCCGTGGTGTGAAAGCAATGTTGTTGTTGAAGAGTGGAAGGATGGAAATGGATTTCGATGATTCTTTCTTTTTTAACTTATCATTTGTTAGCGTTGTGACAAATCCATAAGTCATATAGTTTATTATTGTTTTAGTTCTTGCACATGGCCGTGTGTCTCAAAATAAACACCGTCAATCTTTGAGGTTTCATTTGAGTTTGGTGTTTTTAATGGACCAAACTGACTACAGATGATAATGAATTTCGATTGTTATTCCATTTTTAACTTGACTTTTGTTGTTAGTCTTATTTTTAACTCGTTAATGTATCTAAATAAATATCATGATTTCAGAACCATCATTTGAATTTGATGTTTTTAATGATCCCATACTTGTCTGTTGTTGTTCTAATGCAGCTGGCAATACAGCGACAGTTAATCTTTATGCCATAAGCCAGGCCTGCGCACCGCTGTTATTCATTTAGCACTATCCAGGGGGCACGTGCAGCTTGAAGATATGCTACGGACGTGAGTAACACCACTACCCCCACAACGCTCTGCGATCATAGTAGACAGGGACCAATGGTTTAAAGTGGATTCCGAACCATTACAAATATCCGTGGCCCCGCCAGGGACCCGAACCCGAAACCTATGGTCCCGAGAGCCAGGGTACTAGCCAGTCGGCCAAAACTTGACTAAATGTATCATTTATTTTTTAAACTTCATTTCATTTAAAAAAAAAAAAAAAATCTGATTTATTGTTAGTATGTATATATTTTGAAACATCTCTGCATTTACTAAAGAAAATAAATTTATAGTTTTAAGAATAAAGTCAAACATTAATTGAAATTACAACTTTTGTGGGTCATTATTAGATCGGTTAGCTAATCAGTTCTGAATCTTTTGAACTGCATTGATATGAAGACCGAAAAAAAATTCATTCATGCATTCTCTATCAGGCCATTAAGTCATCGGTTCCTCCATTGCGCGATAACTGACTGCTTTATTAGATGTTTATCAACTGATCATCTTAGATTGCCCTCAGTATTGAACGGAATACCGGGTTTTACTGCAACAATGTGGAATTTTCGGTTCCGAAGTGTTCCTGGAATATGCATAAATTCTGTAAACAGTTCGTGAGTATTTACAGCTTAGTTTGATGATCTAATGATTTAAATACGCTTCTTTCACATTGAAGTTTTTGGAAATTGCTTATTGGCCTTGGTTACAGATGGGTTTTTGCTATTATTGTTTTCAAGTATAGTTAATATTGAAATTAAAAATAAACGATTGCATATTGTAATAGCACTTCAAATGTTTTTTTAAACCACATAATATATTTACATTTAGTAAAGCTAATAGTTTTGGCACTCTGTTTGAATCCCGCCGGTGCCATGGATGTTTGTAGTGGTTCGGAATCCACTTTTTAAACCATAGGTCCAGGTCTAATATGACTACTACTACTATACCACACCAGATCACTGTGCCTAGAGCTGAGTTGCCCCTTTTACATCTCTACGGTCATATGAGTCCGGTACCTACGGCTTATAGTGGATGAAACCCATATCATTCCACAACCACCAATTCACACCGTGCGACTTCTGGCTATTACCTAAACTCAAAAGACCACTCGGGGCACCGTTTTGAGTCGATTGAAGAGATTCGACGAATCGCCTCGCGCTTTGAAGGCCCATCCCTGCCGATGTTACGTTTTAGCATGCATTGAGGATTGGAAAAAACGTTGGCATAAGTGCATTGTGGCCGGAGGGATTACTTTGAAGGTGATGAAATAAATGTGGATCGTCGCGAAATAAAATTGATGGATAAAATAAAATCGTCATCAGTTCAAAAATATAGTACACCAAGCACAAAAAATAGCAAACAAAAAGCCTGTTTTAATTATACAGTGTATTGAGGGTTGGGCAATATAGTCAACACGTGGCATTGCAAAACAAGTAAATAAAACGAGAGCGTTTTAGACTCGCTATTTCCTTGATTAAACTCACCCGAAGACAGATTTCCATGGTTAAACAGATTGATTCGTTCCTTAAGCTCCGTGCTTCTAATCCCAACCCACGATTCGCCAGTGAGCATACGCGTGGCTCGAACGTGAGTGGGCCGGATTGATTCATAGAGGAAAACGAGTCTTGTCTTATTATATTGTTTCCGCTCTCCCTTGACATCGAGGTCAATTGAGTGCGCCACCTTTGTTTAGCCACCTCAAGCTCAGCTGGAAGCGAATCTTAGAAAGAGATCTCTACGTACTCAATGAATTCATCTCTTTTTTAAGTCCTTCTGTTGGGATGTCGTACTGCGAGGGTTAGGAATGTGGGTTTACTGAATGGGAATGAGATCTTATCGGCAATTTAAAATTCAAATAAGTATTCACTATAGTATATTTCGGCACTTTAAAGACAATAAAGATGCATTGAATTTGTTGTTCATAAATAAAGATTGAAGAGTAATTACCTATTTATTTTTCCCTGATAGTTAAAATTGGATGTGAAGGAATATGATGTTTATTTTCATATGCTACTAACTTAAACCCTGAGTTTTATAAAATAATGATAAATTATTTAAAATTGCCATTAGAGATTTCTTCTGTTTATATTAAACATAAAGCGTAATACTGTGCTGGCGAAATTATTTCTCAAACTTCGACTAATCACCATCTTGAACAAACTCATTTGACTTTTGTTTTCCTACGATTACTTGTCTATTAATTACAAATCAAAGGAAAACACAAATTTCATTTTAGAAATGAAATTATCGTTTGAATAATTTTACTTTCTGTATAAACCATTGTTATATTTTCAACAATAGGCGACTTATTCTCAACGAAGGCTTTTGAAGAATTTCCAGTTCAGGGAAAACAGTTTCATAGGAAAGATACAAATTTTGTTTAAGACTTCAAATTATCATTTGAATAATTTTACTTTCTTATTTAATATGGATCAGGAAGAATATATATGTATATATTCAACAATAAGTGACTTATTTTCAACGAAGGCTTTTGAAAATTTTCCAGCTCTGTATTTTCTCAAGCTTATCGGAAGTATTCTGTCCTCCGGGGCTTCAAAAATAAAACTTCCGAGTTGTGGTTGTTCGCATAAACAATACCCGCTGTATTTCCACCACAATGCCTTTTCAATTCTCCCGATTTTTATTTACGATTGCCCTAAACCGCGAGATATAACCAGCTCAGCAAGAAAACGCAAAGCAGCACATGCAAAAAGATCAAAACATTGCAACTCTTTTGATGTCTGGCCGCCACTGGTTTCACGCCTCCTCCTCATTCTTGCAATGCATTTCTCAATACTTCAATTAGTTTTCATAATTGTTTTAAAGTCGTATAATTTTTTTTTTTCGTGTTTTGTGTTATTAAAGTGCAGTTTAATGCATAATTGCCATTAGAGATATATTCTATTTACATTAAACATAATCTTCAAAATATCACTATATATCTTCAAGAATTTTTAATACTGTGCTGTCAAAATCATTTGTCTTACAATTTTCCTACGATTATTTATTTATTAATTAGAAATCATAAGAAAGAAGCAAATTTTTTTTAAGAAATAAATTGTCATTTAAATAATTTTTCTTTCTTGTTTAATAAGAATCAGTAAGAATATATATGTAGATATTCAACAATAAGCGACTTATTCTCAAGGAAGACTTTTGAAAATTTTCCAACTCTGTATTTTCTCAGGGAAGACGACTTATCGGAAGTATTCTCTCCCTCCCTAAGCTTCAAAAATAAAACTTCCGCGTTGTGGTTGTTCGCATAAACAATCCCAATTTGTATACCACAAACAATATCCGATATATTTCAACCACAATGCAACAATATCTGCTGTTGTATTTCCCTAGGAAGCAGCACCACAATGCTTTTTCAATTCTCCGATTTTTATTTACGATTCCCTAAACCGCGAGGTATAACCAGCTCAGCTAGAAAAAGCAGCACATGCAAAAAAAGATCAAAACATTGCAACTCTTTTGATGTCTGGCCGCCTCTCGTTTCACGCCTCCTCCTCATTCTTGCAAGAGACGCGGAAGAAAAGCCTGTGGGCTTCTTCTTCTTTTAAAAGAAAGAAATTAAAAGAAAAAAGAAAACGAAGAAATATTAATTCAAGAATAAAACCCATCGAAACAGGCTTCCATTGACTCCTCTCAAAGAATGAAAGAGTAGAAGTCCCAACTTCTTCGGTATCCTGTCCACATGATGTCTCTTCCACGAAAGCCAACCCATCCCATGCTGATATTCTAAACTGCTTGTTCTAAACTTAGAGAGAAAATAATAAGCGAGTTCTTTTTTATTCCCCTGTTCTTCTTTTTCCCAAATCGTTGTCAGGCACCACCTCCCAGCACAAAGGCCAACTCTGTCCGCTATCGGAAACCGTGGGTCAGGGGTCGACCCATCCTCTGGCTGTGTTTGACGCTCGACAAAGAGTTTCATTGTGTTCCAGGCGTACTCTTTTTTGCGCAACTTGCGCGCCGTTGACAGAATTATGGTGGCCGCGTGACGTCACGAAACAATGATTGACTGGAAACAGCCAGAACTTGCATACCACATGACGATAAAAAGACCATCCTACTGTGGAAGAAGAAGAGTTTCAATTTTCGCTTCGATCCTTTTTTGGATTTTTCTTCAACGGAAATGGCAACAAAGAATTGTCTCACTTATTTGATTACATTTTCTGCTGCTTTTGTTTTGTTTAAAATAATGAAATGATTCTAGAAATTCCGTATCATTTCTCATTTTTAATTCCTCCCTCCCTCCTCAAAAAAAAGGCGCTTATTAAAAAATAATTCGTCTGCTATGGTTCGTTGTTTAAGTTATTTTATAAAATATACACTCAAGAGCCAAAACATTATGACCACCTGTCAATAACGAGTTGGCCCACCTTTTGGCGCGCAACACAGCTTCAACCCGCCTTGGCATGGATTAACACCACCACTTAATACCAGTTAAATACCACTTCCACCTGATCACATGCCTTCCACGTCATCCAGGCGAGTTCAAATGTAGGGTGGTCATAATGTTTTGGCTCTTGAGTGTATATAGTTATGAACATATATATATTTTATGAATCCATTTTTTATTTAATCCATTCATGTTTTATTTAAAATAATGAAATGATTCTAGAACTTCGTATCGTTTCTCATTTTTAGTTACTCCTTCCCCTCCCCATCTAAAAAAAAGGCGTTTATTAAAAAATCAATTTTCTACTATGATTCGATGTTAAAATGACTTAAGCAAAAAGTTTAAAGAAAAAAATGGTTTCCTACCATTTAAGTTTAAATGGTAGGAAACCATTTTTTATTTAATCCATCCATGTTCTATTTGAAAATGAAATGATTCTAGAAATCCTGTATTATTTCTCATTTTCAATTCCTCCTCCCCCCTCAAAACAGGCGCTTATTAAAAAAATAAACAACGAATCATAGTAGAAAAATTGAAGACTTTTAAATGTTATGAATCCATTTTTTATTTAATTCATCTATGTTTTATTTAAAATAAAGAAATAATTCTATAAGTCCTGTATCATTTCGAATTTTTAATTTCTCCCCCCCCAAAAAAAGGCACTTATTAAAGTTGTTGTTAAAGTCATTTTAATTTTAAATGATATGAATCCAATTTTGTAGTTTTTAGTTTGATACATATACATGACATATGTTACATAACTTTTCATATTAATAGTAACATAGCAGTCAATACTATTATTTTTTTTTCGGGAGAAAGTGGGTATAAAAATATGTATAATAAATTATATGTATACATTAAACATATTTGATTAAATGGCCTTTCAGACAAAACTGTGGGGGCCGAGTGGCTAACGCTTGGTACCACATGTTTCTTGCTCGAGTCCCGGCGGTGGCATGGATATTTGTAGTGGTTCCGATTCCACTTTAAACTAGGTCCCGATCTGTTTAGCTTAACGTGTGCGCAAGATGACCGTAGAGCGAAAAACCAAACCAAACAAAGCTGTGTATTTTTAAATGAGAGATGTTTTATAACTTATGTATGCTTTGATAGAAACATTATTAATATGATATTTTATTAAAAATTGTGCGTTAATTTTTATAAGTAGAGAATTATTTGCTTAGAAATTAATTTTCACGGGGTGAAAAAAACCATGATTGTATCCCCCCCTTTTTTTTTTTTTTTTTTTTTTAATTCTATTACAATAGTAATAAAAAAATGTGAATATATTTATTTTTTTATTAGATAATAATGGGAAAAAAAATTATGATATCTTGTTTAATTAAGAAAATGATTATTATTTATATTTAAATTTAGAGTATGCAATAAATGCTATTGCTCAAAATGGATGGTTGTTACATCTTATCAGTGAAACGCAATACATTTCACGTATTGTATTCTAGTCTATTGTATTGTTGTCTATTGAGACTACTGGGCGGGAAGGGGGTTTGACTTAAGGGGTTTATATCTTCCAGCTGTCCATGGCTGGAATCTTCGGCCATCTGGTGACTGGCTCTTTTCAGTATTCTCATCATTGTTCTATTTGAAACATTTATTGCTTTATATCCCAATATATTTTCTTGTTATCTAACAAGTTCTTCAATGTCAATTGCACAATAGCGTATAGGCTCCTCCACTGATGTAGTTTTTGTATTGTATTGTTATTGGTGACAATTTTGTATTGTATTGCCTTTTTCTCACTTTCTATATTGAAAATGGGGGAAAACGTTAAACTTAGCATTTTCTGTTAGACTGGAATGTCATTGTAAATTAAAACAAACAAAAATTATAATTTTTTTTTTTAATATGTTAATATACGGGGTTTCCCCCCCCCCGTTCTTCTTAAATAAAATAAATCTTAACAAATCCCATCAATTAAAACTATTTAGTAATTTGGAAAGAAAATCATGAAATCACCTTGTAAAAATTAAAACAAAAAAATTTGTGTTTTTTATGGAGAATCTTATGAACAAAAAAAATTAATTTTTAATCCCTATTATAATATTTTTTTTACTAAATAATATTTAAATTATAGGAGATCTGTTTATGGGGGATCTTAGACAATACAAAAATAGACACTATAAAAATTGTCTATTTTTAATCTATTATAAAAGTTTTTTAAAATAATTATCGGTATAACAATATAAAAATAGACTTAGGCAATTTTTTATAATTTTTAATCCCTATTTAGTTTTTTAAAATAATATTTAAATTAAATATCTGTTTATGGGGGATTTACCTATAAAGATAAACTTTAGAAAATAGACAATTAAAAAAAGACTTTTCTTAAAATTTTTTATATTATCTATTTTCTAAAAATCTTGTTATAAAAGTTTTTACTAAATAATAATTGAATTATAGGGGATCTGTTTATGGAAGACAATATAAAATAGACACTATAAAAATTGTCTATTTTTAATCCCTATTATAATATTTTTTTTTTACTAAATAATAATTAAATTATAGGAGATCTGTTTATGGGGGATCTTAGACAATACAAAAATAGACACAGTGACTTAAAAAATAGACACTCTAAAAATTGTCTATTTTTAATCTCTATTATAAAAGTTTTTACTAAATAATTAAATTATAGGTATCTTAGACAATTTTTTATATTGTCTGTTTTTTATTTTTTAATCCCTATTATGAAAGTTTTTTACTAAATAATATTTTAAATTATAGGGGATATCTGTTTATGGGGGATTTAGACAATATAAAGATAAACTTAGAAAATAGACAATATAAAAAAAAAGACTTAGACAATTTTTTATATTATCTATTTTCTAATTTTAATCTCTGTTATAAATTTTTTGTTTACTAAATAATAATAAATAATAATTAAATTATAGGGATCTGTTTATGGAGGTTCTTAGACAATACAAAAATAGACAAAATAGACACTATAAAAAATTGTCTATTTTTAATCTCTATTATAAAAGTTTTTTACTAAATCTTAGACAATAAAAAATCCCTATAATAAAAGTTTTTTACTAAATAATAATATTTAATTTATAGAGAGAAATAAAGATTAGACAATTTCGGCGACAATAAAAAAAAAAAAAAAATATTATCTATTTTCAATTTTAATCTCTGTTATAAAAGTAGAAACATTAATATTTAAATATCTAAATAATATGTTGATAATAGGGAGAAATATTTCGGCCAATAAGAAAAAAATAATAATAGAAACATTAATATTTAAATATCTGGGGAGAGAGACACATGTTGATAATGTAGATGGCCTATTTATAAAAGACCTCACTCAACACGTGATGCACACATTTATCTAAATTTGGAAATTCATATTCCGAAACGATACACTAGTGAAACAAAGCTAAGTCTTGAGAGAAAAACCGCTATCCCCTCTCTGCTTTGTTGATTCAACAGCCATAATTACCCTCTTTTCGTATCGAAAACGACCAAGATACCAGTAAAAGATATCAAGTTCCGAGAACTGCAAGCATTTCAAAAATGGCCCCACAAGAGAAATTACAAGAAGAAAAAAATAATTGTGAAGAGTGGGAGGGTTGCTGCAAGAAGAGATAAGTTCATAATGCTTACATCTCTTCGAGTCATTATCACGAGAATATAAATTCACTTTTTTTTTTTTATTATTTATTATTTTTTTTGAAGGCAGCGATGGAATGCTTTATCTTTTACCACCACTTGCATGCTCTGTGTCTGTCATCGAAATGAGTGTAAACAATGACTGCAAGAACTCTCCCAACTTTGATTATTATTTTTATTATTATCATATTTTTTTTTGTCTTGTGGAGGATGATACTGCTACAGCCACTTGCAGCAAGCAGAAGTGTGACCTCTTCGACCTCGGGGCCGGGAAATTATATCCGCCGCATCGTTTCAGCACTGCTCCAAGAGGAATCTAATTACGACTTTTGTGGATATGTTTATGACTTCGATGGGCTTTTGGTGCTGGGCTCGTTTCGTATTGCCATTGTTTGAACCAGAACTTTTTTTTCTTTTTGCTTCGGGTATGCCATCAAGAAACCGCAGCATGGCTATCTTCTCTCCGTTGTGTATACGGTTCTTATAATCGGTTATTGTGGATGGTGGCATTTTTTCTTCCATTTCCGTTACTGGGAATAATAGAGCTTTTGTTTGCCTTTCATTGGTTTATGTAATACAGTGATAGCTATAACAATGTACCTACTCATTGTATCCCTTCCTCTTTTGGCATCGAGGAGTTAGTTGTGAATGATTGGTGCGCTTCGTTTGGATTCCATTGATAGATAATGATAAATGAATCTCATTGAAGAACATTGGGTTTAGGAACCATTGATAAGTTCTCTCCGCAAGGTGTTGCTAGTTGGGGGGGGGTGAGCGATAAATTACAATTGATGACAGAAATATCTTGAACCGCTTCAAGTTTTGAAATTATTGGTCGAACGTCTTATCTGTCCTCAGGTGCTGCAGTTTAAAGTCGTAAATCAAGTCCTGTTATTTCTCCTTAAGCCCTGTCTATCTTGGATGCCTGAGCTGCGAGCGCCACTCGCGAACGTTCACCAAATTGGCTTATTTCAGTTTGAACTGAATACGCAGTGCATGCTTAAACATTTGCAAGTTTCCAGTCGAGAAAACAAGATTTTCACTCCAGCTAGTGCTGATTTTTTTTATTTACGCATCAAACGATTTACGACCTTACGAAAGGCACTGAGTAAATCGTAATTAAGTTTATTTTTACGTAAAAACTGCAACGGTCGAATATTCAACCGAATTCTTCATATCCTGATGCGGCTATACGAAATTCCCCCAGTCGTCTTTCCAAAGATTGTTAATACTTGGATGCATAACCAAATATCGACATTGGGCCAACCAGAAATTCTGCTTCATCGAAAAGTGGTAAGCGGAACCCAATGTGTTCGATTTCAATCTAAATTGTAGTAAAATGGTTTGTGGCGTGCCTAGCTTTAATCTGCGTCCAGACGTGAGAGCAAATGGAGACTGGAAGATGCATTGAAAATTTCTGTTTTCTAATGTTTTCGCGAGTTTCATGCAGTCTTGGAATGGTCGTTCAATAATGGCAGCGTTTTCACAACTGTTTATAACCATACAAAATTTCCTAAAAATGGAAACATATTAAATTACTCATGTTAAAACTATTTATATTTTTATGAAATATTAACATTTAATAATGGCAAAGATATGTGGTATAAATTTAAAAAAAAAAAAAAAATGCCAAAAATCACTTAATGTTTTTTAAAATGAAAGTAACAATTTTAAAAATATTCTAAGAAGTAATAATTTTAGATGCGCCAAAGCTTTCTTAAAGAATAGTTCTTAAGAATAATTATTTAATTTTATCTTTTTCGTTAGTTATTTTTATTTGCTCATTCTTAAGAAGAACATTCGTGTAGAATCAAATATTCTTATGAAATAATAATTACTTAAATATATATATTAATTAAATAAGAAGCTTTCGTTGAAACTTCTTTTAAAATCAAAAAATATTCAACTAAAATTAAAACATTAAAAAAGTAATACCTATGTATTTTTATAAAAGCATTTGAGCGGTGTGCAAAACATTGAAGATTTCATGTTGATAGCTCATATTTTTATATGATTGCATTATTGTTATTATTATTTAAGATTTCATGTTAATAATTTATATTTTTATGTGATTACATTATTGCTAGTTGAGAAGACACACATTAAATTTGAATCCTTTTTTTTATTTGCAGAAGGCAGAGCATGCTAAAAAAGACGAAGATCAAGCATTAATGGAAAGACAACAACAGCAATTGTTTCTCCAGCAGAGACAAATCCAAGAGCTTCAGGTAATAAAGATGCTTCAAAACTTTCTTGGAATTTTTGCTATTAATTCTGTTACGCAACCAGTAGCTGGAATGATTTTATTTCTTTTGTAGTGTCAAATCAACAATATTCCGGGTAAAACACTTGGGTTTCCCATGGTGCCCATGTTCGATGGATCTGTTGCCTCCCTGAAGCCCTTGACCAGCACTGCAGAACCTTTACGGCCACATCCCACCACTGCTGTGGCCAGAAGAGGCATGGACAGTGCGCCATCAATGGTAAGATCCATGAAACTCATTATCTCTTCAATAGTTAGTCGTCAGAAAGGGTATAGATGAATTATATTTGATGAATTTCATTCATAAAATGGATATTGAACCCATTTAATCCCCGTTGGTTCTCATAAAATAAGGCGTGACGTATTTCATGAAATTTAAAACAATTTGAGTACAGATAAGTAAGATCTTATAATAAATCATTTTATCAATGGTAAGATCCATCAACTCATTATCTCTTCAATAATCAGTAGTCAAAAGGGTAAATCATCTATAGATGAACTGTATTTGGTGAATTTCATTCATAAAATGGATATTGACTTTTAATCCATTGGTTCTCAATAAATAGGGCGTGGCGTATTTCATGAAATTTAAAACAATTTGTGTACAGACTTTTTAACAATCGCATATTTTAAAAATGTTATTGATAAAATGATTTATTTATAAGATCCATGAAACTCATTATCTCTTTACTAATTAGTAGTCGGAAAGGGTAAATCATCTATAAATGAATTGTATTTAGTAAATTTTATTCATAAAATGCATATTGACACTTAATTTACTGGTTCTCATAAAATAGGGCGTGGTGTATTTCATGAAAATTAAAACATTTGAGCACACACTTTTTAACAATCGCACATTTTAAAAATTACTAATAATTATTCTCTTTTCAATTGATAAAGAATTAACGATTTTAAAAATTTAATTTTTTACAACATACTTGTACTGGTGTGAAGTGAAGGCCAATGAATAAACAAAATATTTCGAATATTTGAATTTTTTTAAAAATTGACCAAATATTAAACTCATTAAATATAATGCTAAGCATTTTTTTTTTTAAATGCATTTATATGTTAACATAATTTTCATATTTGATACAACGTTTCATTAGCAAATAAATATTTAATCCGTTTTTCTTATTTACAATTATTTTAGATCCATTATTAAGACAGCTACCTCGAAATGCAACAAACGGTAATTATTCTGCCACAAAAGATATACAACCCTTTCTTTCCGGGAGACATTTTAAGAAATCACTACAAAGATATGGTGGTAATTTCCTTCTTGAACTTATTACCCGATACATCTTCTAAAAGGTGAAAAAAAAAGAAAGACTGCCAAAACAGAACAGAAGCCTTACCTCCAAACCCGGGTAAAAGGACGCCAAATAAAAATAACATAGTGCCAAGGAAGCGAGCCATCCAAGCAGTTTGCTTAAACTCTTTATGTACCCAAACAAAGATGGCTTCCCGAATCACGGTGGCAGCTTTGGCGAGGCTAATGCCACACAAATGGCAAAATTATGACTCTGTTGGCTGTTTGTAGTCGGGACGTTATTTAATTGGTCTCAAAGGCCCCCGGATATTAACGAGAGGGGCTTTATGGGCGAGTGGCCCGTATTGTTCGTTGCCGATTAAACTTTCATGCGCCTAATGCTAATAATCGTCATTCACTGGGTGTTCTATGCACTGAATATTTGATGCTCGGTCGACCACAATTCTTCACTAACTTCTTAATACGACATCAATGACTGAAGCAGTGGCCGTAGTGATTCACTTTTAGTGCTTCAGGCTGCGGTCGGGTAATATCTTCTTAATAACGAGTGTGCTCCCCCTCCCACTATCAACCCCCCGGAGGGTTTTGAAAATTTCGGCGTTGTTTTCTAAGTGGAAAGGCAGTGATTGTGGGGCGTGACGTGTTTTCGGAGTGTTTGTTTTATTAAAAAATTTGCTCTGTTATTATAAGCAGAGTCGATTATCTGAGAGGTATAAGTCGTGAATATTAGCGCGTATCGTAAAGATGAAAAAAAAAGTGATTTTCACCGAGGCTGTAATCAAAATATGTGGTGCTTTTTGGAAAAAAAAGAATTAAATTGTTCTTGGTTTGTTTACTAGCAAATATAATTCAACGTTGTTCCTGTTACATAAAATGAAACATTTTTAGTTTTTTTTTTATAATACTATATAATAATACTTTAGATAATAATTTTTTAATAATACTAATAATATACTTATAAGAAGAAAAAATTATTGGTACAAAAATGTAAATTATTGTTTTGGCAAATTGTTGTAAAAAAAAAAAAAATTATTCTCAATGACTATTTATTTATATATAATATAAATTTTTAGGGAAGTTAAAATATAAATAAGTGTATAAATATAAAACATTTTTGGATGGGGAAAAAAACACTTATAAACTTTAAAAATTTAGAACATTTTCTTGAAATCAAAATTGTAAAGGCAAAAGAAAAAGGAATGAAATGGCCTAGCCTGGCCCACAAAGATTTTTATTTAATTAAAAAATAAATAGTTACATTTATTTCTTTGTTTAATATTTGTATTTTGAATTGGCATTTGCATTTTTGACTACATAGCAGATAAAAAAATAGTGAATTCAATAAAGAACATTAGGACACTAGTATTATAGTTTTTAAGTTATACTGGAAAACACATGCATCTATTATATATATATGATTAAGCATATAAACAGCACTTACTTTTATTAAAAATATTTGAAAAAATTAATACTTTTAATCTTCACAATATTAATGGGCACTTGATCTTAAGTTTTTTGTAAATCGAGAATTAATAATGTAACAAGAAATGAAAGAAAATAATATTTCAATCAATATAAAGGAAATAGAATAATTTCATGCTTTTTACATAAAATACTCTCTTACTAGTGTTACTGTCTCTTCATCACTAAAAATCAAATGTAAAATAAAAATGCCCACAAAAATGACTGCAAGGCCTGAAGAAACTTTAGGGGGAATACTTTTGGTTAATTGAATATAAATTGGAAAAATTATTTTTAACTAGCAAAGTTTAGATCATTATAAATAACTTTACAGTATTTTGATTCGTTTACTGAAAGTGATACGTTGTATACAAAAAGTATCTTTGAAGCTTTTTATCATAAAACAAAATCAAATTTAAATGCATTTAATTTTCATGAAATAGTTTTTGAGTTATAAAAATTAAAAAAATATTAATATTATAAACTTAACAGGCATTTTAAATAAAAGCCAGTGTGGTTATGCCGTAAACCACATTGGTTAATAAACTATGCCAAGTTGTGATGGCTTTAAGGCAACAGCGATGTTTAACCTAAGGTGTTCTCATTATAGTGGTAGATTTCATCATCATCATCATCATCATAAGGTAGTGCATAACTAACATTTAATACCCCTGCATATAATAAGAAAAAAATGTTTTGTTTATTTTGCGTTTGAGATCCAATCAAAAAGTAGAATCTATCCATTATTATCATGTGTGAACATGATGTTGTCCTAGTTAGGGGTCCGTGACGCTATCCGAAAATGAGGGCCAAGCAAATAAAACACCATTTCAAATTTTGGCGGAAAATGGTACTTTGAGCCCTTAACTCGAAATGATTCATGAATAACGTTAGTCTTCAGGAATTTTCTGGAGAATTTGACTTTTGTTTGAGGTGTTTTGTAATAAGGGTTTGAAGCACTTTTCACGTCTTGGCTTGGGATTTTAAACATTTGTATATCCAATAGCTATAAATACTCGTAGTGCGTTGATCAATTCCTTCTTTTTGAAGTTTCATATTTATCACTTTTGTCATTTTCCATGCTATTGAGCCGTATAATGCTTCTTATTGTATTTAGAATAATTCATTTATGGCCAGAATTTTCAAATTTTGATATATTCTTTTGGCCATTGAATGTCATAGTGTTTCTTGTAGAATTTGGAATACTTCATTCTTCATTTACGACTAATATTTTCAAACTTTGATACTTTGTTTCGGCTATTGAATGTGATAACGTTTCCTGTAGAGTTTGGAATACTTCATATAAAATACTTAATTTGCGACGACATTTATCTGACTTTTGTATATTCTTTTAGCATCTATTTATGCATCTTACGAGCAAAACGCATACTGGCACACACATTTCAAACTTCACGTAAAATTCCCTCAAACTACATACGGTCCTCATTAATGCAATCCTAAAACAATATGAGTCTCCATGCAGCAATCCTTTTTGAAAAATGTTGCTGAAACGAAACTGCTATGTGCTGAGTGTGGAATAATTGCCCAACGTGGCTGAATGAAATTTCCTAAAGGAATAATGGAGAGATTGCGCCCCGCTCTTAGCTTTAAATGGTCCTTTAGAGGCAGACTGGATCGCTATTGCTATTGGTTGTGAGCCTCAACTACGATGGTCACCCATCTTCATTTAGCTCCCTTACTCCTTCTTCCCTGCTTATGCATACCTTGCATATTTTAAGCATGGGGCCCACCGCTCTCTCTCTGGGTTTATTAGCGTTGAATTTCCCCAGTAAATAATGTGGTTAATATTTTAAGAGGAGAAGGCTGCAGGAGGGATACGCCTCAACTCTCACGCCTGTTCGAAGTGTTGCCATTTCCCAGCACTGAAGTATTCTTACCTTAAAAATAAAGTGAGGATCCATTGATGGCCTTTGGGGAACGTTTTTAAGTTTTATAATTTAGAACATTTTCCCGCCAGAATGGGGAAAAAGGGAATAGTTATGGGAAGTGAAGGAAATTTTCCCTTCAATACAAAAAGAGAGAGATAGATTTGAATATTAAGATGTTGTTGTTGTTATGGTGTATTTTTGTGGTACGAGAAAGTGGTTATGCTTGAACAACAGAAAACGTGAATTCACTAACAGAATCTGATGGTTGGTCTTCAGGGGGTTGTTTTATTCTTTTCCAGAACTTTTCACATGTTTTAAAATTCTGATTTTCGAAAAGATAATATAACTGAAAAATCTTGGAACATTTAAAGCTATAAAATGCTGAAGATATACAGTCCCGTGGGTGTTAAATATTCGTTTCGTAAGATTAAAATCATGGTTTAATCGTATATATATATATATTAACTACAGTATTTATCTGGAATAATGAATGGATACTCAATATGTATGAAATTTAAGATAAGTTTACTGCCATGCTTGTGGTGCCCTGTGAATTTTTTAAGAACATAGGAAATTTTATAATATATAACCGTTAAAAATTATATTGAATTTATGCAAAATATATGACAAATATTTGTATTGTCACAGAAATATAATCTTTATAAAAATTATTATAAGTGGATAGAAAAAAAACTCTTGCTAATTAAAATATGTCGCATGCTTAATTGCTGCCTCAAAATATAGCAAAGGCAATTAATAAAATTACAATAATTTCACTCTTTTTTTTAAAGTAAAAACTATTTAAATTCTCCATTAAAAAAAAGAACAAATTACGAAAGCAATATTATTCTCAACCTGGTAAAACAAGAACAGGGAATCACTTTTCCTGTTTACCATAGTGGTTGTTTGCAAATTAAAATTATTGCTTTTTAAGATATAAATAGTTAATTAATCAGTGGTAGGAAGTAATCATAATATATTGTTATTTCTACAGTTGCAACCTGTCTCTCAACCTTGGGTGACTCAGCTGGCCCCTCCGATCGCCAGCCCTAGCCCCAGCATCAGCAGCTCTGATCCAGATGTAGAAACAGACGCTCCATTGAATCTCTCCAAACCCAAACACTCCAAAAGCTCCTCAAAGAGAATCATAAGGTAAATTTACTGCTAAAATACTCACAAAAGTCAATTTTCATTGGAAGATTTGACACAGTAGTGTTGGTGGCAGTTTTATTTTTGCCCATTATTGCAGATATTATTTAAATTAAGAAAATAAATTAATAAGATTTCGAAATAATCAACTAAACCAATTAACATTATAATTACTATCTTCAATTTAAAAAAATATGTAACTAGAATTTTCTTATGAAATATCTTTAAATATTTCGTAATCAAATACTTTAAATTTATTTTTTTACTTTAAAGATACTGAAGACTTTAAAGAAATTGATGATTTTTCATAATTTTTTTTTTTTTTTTTTTTTATAATTCATAAGAAGCATATTTCGAAATATTCAGTCAGCATAGTAGTCAAATCTCAGAACTATATAATCTAACAAGTACATTTTGGTATTACGAAAAAAGAATTCGCGATCAGTCGGTTTTTAACTTTGAGACTTTCATTACAGGCTTCACTTCTGTAATATGCAAGATTACAAAAGATTGGTACATACAGAATTTTGTTTCTGTCATCAACTAATTTCTTAACTTAGCATCTATTCTTGTTGAGAAAGGGGAAAAATAAATTATTTTTTTTTGGGATACATACATTCTCCTTTATATGTAATAGAAGTAGTAGGGCTTCAATTACTAGCAAATAAAATGTATTCATAAATAGATTTAGGAACTAATTGGAAAATAATGATCAACGTTTTAAAATAATGCATTCTTTGTAATATCTTCTTTGGCTTCCTTTTTTGAACACTTTTAATAATAAGAATTTTTTTGTTCTTGGTGTATTTTGTTTCTTTTTTAAATACATAATTAAGATATTTTGTTGTTGTTGTTGCTCTTCAATTAGATTTTCTTTTGAAAGTTTTGGATGTTATTGCTTTTAAGGTACTAAATTATAATTATATATTTTTTTTAAATTAAAGATAGTAATTATAATTTATACTGTTAATTGGTTTAGTTGGCAATTATTTTGAAATCTTATTAATATATTTTTATGTATTTTCTTAATTTAAATATAATAATTAGTAGTGTATTATGAACTAACTACATAAGATTTATTACACACTTTCAAGCTTTTCAAAAAAATACTAAGTGAAGATAGCACATTCGATGCATTTTCTACATTAGCAATAACTTCCGTATTGTGGCGCCATCTGTTGGTAATTTTAAATACTTAAAGGTGTGGTTTAAAGCAATTTGTGTAAACATTTAAATATTGCAAAAGATAAAACATATATATTACTGCAATTTTATAAAATTTCTAATCATATTTTAAAAATTAAATATACAAATTTTAATGAGGAAAATGAATGACTTAAATTTAGAAACTAAACTAATACTCTTTTTCTTTTGAACAGAAGTCCTCCCAATGAAATGAAAATCCACGAAGAGACTGAGTCTTTGTCCCCAAATACGCTATCCCATCATAGAAATCCAAACATGTTTACTGATTTAGCTGCCATGGCTCATGTATTGAGACCCACTGGAGGTCTTCAGGTAGATATCAATTCAACTATATTTTAAAAGCATTAAAATACACTTTAATAATAGTATTCTTTTAAAATAAATTATTAGAATACATAATTTATTTATTATGTATTATAATACTTCAGATACCACCATCTGCTTACTTACCTGGAGCTTATCAGCCTATGCCACTTCACTTAAGAGCACCTGGTGTCATGCATCCTCAAGATAAAGTAAGGCAAATTAAGTTTCAGCCATAGCGTAATTGAAAACCTGTAATCCACAGTGGCATAATAATCGTAGTTTTTGGCGATGTGAAAATGAAATGATGAGGCATGATCTGTAAATGGGATAGTTTGATTGGATAAGAAAATTATTGTGAATAAACTTCATCTTCAATCACTATACGCTTTAAAAAGAATCAGTTTCATTTCTTGTGACTAGTAACAAGCAAATATATTTACTCTTTTGCTGAAGGTTTCAGCTGCAAGCTCATGTGGGATAGAGAAATCTTTTTCTGTAATATGTAGGGGTTCCACTACATTTGTTTTTGAACACAGTGCAGTATGCACTGTCCACTTTGTTATATGGCGGCCTGATGGCTAATTGACTATCTCTGTAGCCGTTGGTACCGCAGGCCGTTCAGAATCCACGTTAAACTGTAGGTCCCAATATGTTTAGCCTTCGTATGTACAAGATGACCGTAGAGCGATAAACCAACAAAGCACTTGTTATATGAGTTTCTGATTCAACTGGTGCTTTTAAATCATCATTATCAACCACTTCTCTGTTCATCTTCATGATTAAAATTCTTTTCTTGGGACTTTTAAACCGACGTTGAACTTGACTTCCACTTGCAGATCCTGGATGCGCGAAGAAGTTTTTCGAGGTTGCTTCTTGATTTTTGTCGAGACTAAGCACAAAAAGCATATGAGAAATATTCAACATATCGTATTTCATCACTTTTTTTAGAAAATAAAAATTAAAATAAAGGGCATGATTTTATTTTAAGTTTATAGTAATTAAAAAAGACGTATCTAATTCGGGCATTTATATCGACTTATGTATGTTAAAAATCTCGCATTACTTTCCGTTCAACCCAATAATTCGAGTAGATTCCCTCTTTTTTTATTACTATTTATATTATTATTGTTGTTCTAGTGTTAAACCTAATTTAATTTGTCGTCTGCAGATAAAGTGAAAGACGCCCTGTCTCCTCCTATTCCAAGCAGCCACATGTCTCCCCACGCCGGCCACTACCCGAATTTCAACATACAGATGTACCTGTCTCAGTGCATGAACACGCATGAACCCTGTGATATCACTTCACCCACCATGGATTCGGGTGAGAAGAAGCTCGACTCTCATCTGGCATCCTCACCAAGTAAGTAATAATTGCAGTTTGTGTTCTTTTATGGCTAAGCTGCTGTTGCACCAAAAGATTAAGTCAAGGAGAATTCAAGCTTTTCAATTGTCACAGTGTGCAACCATTTCCGTTTTCAGAGTTACCATTTTGAATTTTAATTTTGGATAATTCAGTTTCGCTAATATAAAGACAAATTTTAATTCGCAATTCTTTATAGTAAAAATTGCTAACGGAAATGAACGTACATGTTTCGGAGTACCTGTGGGATAAATCTACCTTGAAAACCTCCACATATTCATTAATGTTAAAGAATTACATTGTTCTGGAGTTGCTTCAATTAAATATAACTTGCCACGGGGCATAATGGCCGAGTGATTAGCGCTCTGGGGCTCGGTACCACAGATTTCGGAATCCCAGCGATGCCATGGATGTCTGTAGTGGTTCGGAATCCACTTTAAACCGTAGGTCCTGGTCTAACAGGATCGATATTGCTACTCCGCCTCCGTAGCTTATCTTCACGCTGCAGCACCTCCTGGGTAGTGCTAAGTGAGTAACGTCGGTGCAGCGCTTAACTTAAGGCATCCAAGACAACTGCCTAAATGTTTGCCGGCTGCATTAGAAAAAAATATATATATATAACTTGCCATAAAATTATATTGAAATAAATTTGGTTTTCCTATGAAATTGCAAAATAATTATAACAAATTCTGAAGTTAAACATTTTGGAACATAAAAGAATTATGTAATTTTGGATTACCAAGAATAATAATCAATTACAGTCATTGTGGGGAAAAATTAATCCTTTAAGTTTTTACATCTTAAATAAAGAGGTGAAATAAAATGAGATTTACTACTATAATGATATAATAAACCACTATTGTAGTAAAACTTAAGGATTATTTTTCACCCCACATGTAAATACAGTGCTGTAAAAATGAAAATAACCGCTTTTATTAAAGGTCCTATTTTGATTTCGAACAGGTAAACTGGTGGGTGCCAAAATCATTCGCCAGACAAAGAAAGAGGGAGAATCCAAACCCCACATCAAGAGGCCCATGAATGCCTTCATGGTGTGGGCCAAAGACGAGCGACGGAAAATACTTAAAGCTTGCCCTGATATGCACAATTCCAATATATCCAAAATTCTAGGTCAGTACAGTAAGCTTTTCCCTTACAATTAGTTTGCACAAAACGTAACAAGCAGGAAACTCTTAGTATAAGATCCCAGATTTAACAAATTAATTATTGGATTAATAAACAATCAATTCAATATGAATTATATTGCTTATTTTAGGAAATTTAAAATGCAATTTATTAACCATAAATCGAATAAACCATAGAACGTCGAATATAAGGTTTGATGAAATTAAAAATAAATTTAAAAGCTGGTTTTTACAAAATTTAATGAATGTTCATACAGTAAAAACAAAATTTTTAAGTTACTTTTTTTTTTTCCATTATAATGCAGAAAGCCCTTAAAAAAAAATTAATGAAAATTATTTATAAAGTTTATTTGGCGCCATCTATTGGTAGATATATGCAACTTAAATCTAAAAAAAAAAAAAAAAAACATAAAATTAATTAATGCATTAATATTTGAAAAAACTGTATTAACATCAAGTGTCATTCACTAAAAGTTTAAAAAATGTATTTGAACAAGATATATATATAGGGAGAGTATGGACTAATAGAAGGAATTGAAATAAAAGAGCACATGCAGTTTCTTAATCTTCTATATCATTTTGAAATATGAATTTTTTATGATCCATCCACCATCAGCAAACATCATTTACTAGCGAAGTGCATAACAAGGTCTTCATGCAAGAGACAACTATCCTTCTATCTCTTATACATATAGCCTGATTTAACTGTCTGTTGTGATTCATAAATAATTATATTCTCATTCATGTCTTTTGTGAGAAAATTCAAATTAAGCTTATAGTGTTTAAATTAGCAGTGATTATAAGCTTTAATTGTTTGTCCAGGTGCTCGATGGAAGGCAATGTCAAATGGAGAGAAACAGCCCTACTACGAAGAGCAGTCTCGCTTGAGCAAACTGCACATGGAGAAGCACCCCGACTACAGGTACCGCCCGCGGCCCAAACGTACCTGCATTGTGGATGGCAAAAAACTGAGAATCTCGGAATACAAACAGATGATGAAATCACGAAGACAGGAGATGCGTACTCTTATGGTTAGTATATTTTATATGGTTAATTGACGCTTGTTTACATATAGTTTCTTATATCTCTTGAATTTAATTTTCTGTATGATAAAGCTTGTAGGAATTAAATAAAGCCAATGTTTGCTTCATATTTTAATAAAAATAAATTAAATATTATTTATACACTACAAAAATATATATTTTCAATGATTTCTCTTTATAGATATGATAAAAATTAGGAGAATTATGCATTGTAAATGTGAATAGTTATCAAAAAATCCTAATATTTCTTTGAAAATGTGGGCCTTTTCAATATCTACAAAACACAATCAATGAAATCAAATTAGTATTAATAAGTTATCACAATAGTGCATTAATTACTAAAGTCAATGGCTAATTTAAGGCATTAGTCTAAAGAATCCAACTTTATTTCTACTAAAATTTTTAAAAGTATAATCCATGTAATAATTCTCTTGGGAATGTTTCAAACAAAAATTATCCAACAATTATGAAGTTATATAAATAAAAGTTAGAAATATATTAATGGTTGTATAATTTTTAATTATAAAAATAAAAACAAGTCATTAACCTACATGTACATTCTTACCATGATCTTAAATATACCACATATTGTAGAATTCCGTGTGGTCAAACTATGAATTTTTCTTCTGATTAAATTATGTATGTATATTATTAAATACTTAGTTTATGTTACCATTCAGTGTCCCTGACAGGTATCGTGATGGATTGGGCATTATGGATTCTCCTACCATGGTGTCGCCAACTTCTTCAATGATGCCAATGCCCAGTGTTTCAACAAGCTCCAGCAATATGGTCAACTCTCTTGGCATGGGCTTGTCCCCAGCCAATGGATCGATGGAAGGCCACGTACTGTCCCCATCTCATCAATCCCCTGACAGAACCTCCCCTTCTACCTCAACCTCCCTATCACGACACCCAAATGAAAATAACTCTATGTCCATGGAGACATCCACATGAAATCCCCAAACAAGCCATCTGAAGATAAACAACAAACAGTGTAAAGCATTTATTAGAAAATGGATCCAGTATGTTCAGATTGAGAAGTTGTAGAAAAATGTATATAACTGTGTACTGCATGCTGAATTCGTTAACTATTAAAGTCGGCAAACGAAAATTGTATTGTTGAGTCAGAGAATTCCATGATTAAATATAAAAAATGGAATTTTTTTTGTGCAATTATGTTTTTAAATCAAATTTTATGTTATATCAAGATCAAATCGAATTGGAAATCGTTTTTAAACATTTTTATCATGCAATTATTTTATGTGTTTATAAATTATTGATTCTTGTTTTAAGTAATTTTTTAAAATTTCCTAACAGTAGAAATTTGAACCCTATTTGTTCATTTGCATTCAAAATGACCACCAAGCATTTGGTGTTCAGTACACATTACTTACCACAGTAAATTGGTTCATCTTAATTTATAAATTAAATATTTAAGCATTTCATATGCACATTGATATGATAGTTAAAAGTAGTGTGTATATATGAAACTTGTATTTTTAATCGAACATTATTTTAATTTTAACAAAGAATTTAAGTGATTTTGTTTTTAACAATAAAGTATTATTATTTTAAATTTTTTAAACTATTTTTCCGATGCACAAAAAATAAAAGAAAAACAGCAATATTGCAAATTGTACATTTACTTAGTAATCAAAAATAATTTATTTAACATCTTTACTTGTGAATGTGAATTATAGATACCTGGATCCATCCATATCTTCTTGCAAACAACTGATAGTGTTGTACTACCACACTCATCAGCATTATTTGAATTAGACTGTTTTTTGAGTCATTTCTGGAGAGAAGAATTACAAACCATTTGTGTAGGCTATATTATAATAACAGCTTCAACAGTGTGTACAGAATATTATAAATGTAAGCTATGTCATTCCCATTACCGGACTCTGTTGTTTTATCAACGTGGGCCAGTTGCTGCTATACGAGAATAAACAAACTAAAAACAAGGGCATTTTTTCGAACTGATTCTCCATTCTGCATTGCCAAAGGAAGCCAGCCCACGAAAGGTGTTACATAGTGAACTTGTGCAGGCTTTTTGATTTTGATGTGCAAATACAACTGCTCAATGTGGACTCTCTTCTAGTCTGTGATTTAAACATCTGTTGCAGAGTACATTTTCTTTGTGTTTTTGTTTTTGTAACAGTATTATTATTGGACGAAACAAAGGTGGTTTTAGTTTCATCTCTTAATTTGTACTATTGTGCTGTTTTTTTGTTTGACACTTAAATATTTAGGAATTCATCTGCGATTATTGAATGAAAATAAACCACTTTTTTTTTGTGAATACAAGCTTTGTGTCTCATTACTCTGTTGCATTTACTAACAAATTTCACACATCAGTTTGGGTAGAAATATAAATTAATTTGATTTAATCTGCCAAATTTAAATAAAAAAACAGCTTAAGATTAGGAACACTTAATTTCTGTTGATGATGATTAAAAAATAGAAAAATTTACAACTGCTCAACTCACACTTTTGTAAAATATGTCTTTGACTTGTATTTTACATTATAACCAGGGGTGGCCAAGGTCCCTGAGATTTATCAAAAAATATATTCATTAAAAAAGGAGTAAACATTATGTATGCATCCATATATTCAAAAATGAAACTATCGAAATTAGGAGAAAAATTCACTTTGATTTTAAAATAATATCATTACTACTATTTTATCTATATTCACATGTAAGAATGAAAGTAAACACAACAATAATAACTCATTATGTTTCAATTTTTCACTCCAAAAAAATGTATAGTGGGTCTAAATCTAATATATAATTTTATATGCTGCTCGCGGAGTTATGATGCATTTCCAAAGTGACCCGCAAGATCATTTGGGTTGGCCAGCCCTGATCTAGATCATCCCTCGGAAGATGATTTATACTACGAGTTGGAAATTAATATAGCCAATATTATTCGGGATCACCATGTTATTTGATTTTCTTGTACTCTTCGGGGATATGGCAGCAACAGATTTAATAATAGTAATAAAAAACAAATTAAAATAAACCACTTTTCATTCTATTTTGATATAAACATACACCCCTGAAAATCACTACTCCAGAATCCTGGAATGTATGTCCCTGAAGAACAAGGAATAAAAATGTTTTTATTTAAAAAAAAAAATCTTATAAATCGCATACAAAAACTTTTTTTTTTCTTAAATAAAAATGTTTTTATTTAAAAAAAAAAAATCTTATAAATCGCATACAAAAACTTTTTTTTAAGAGTCATGGATGTTTCTTTCAACTTACATAAATTCCAAAAAAATTGTTGCCAATAAATTTATCCAACAATATATCATAATATTATTCAAAGGTTATGAGCTTAGTTACTAATAATAATCTTCCAGAACCATAAAGAGAGTGGAACAGTTTGTTTTTAAGAATTATTTTAAAGTTAATATCAATTGAATATAAAATAATTATCACCAGCTTTCGTTAACGCATGTTTTGTTTGACTTGGAAACAAAATAATTAACCTTACCATCCCTATATACAATAATGGAATTAAATATTTCCCAAAAATCTTTCATGACTGTTACGTAACGCAATGATTCTCAAACTGGCAACTAGCGTACCGATTACGGAGTACACCAATGGGGATAGACCCCTTAACCTCTTCATCTTCGTTCATATATAAATTTACAATTTTAATTGGCTGCTTAATATTAGTAATGAAAAATAACAAGATAAAATTTCTAAAATAAAATAAATGGTACTCAAAAAAAAAAAAAATAAATAAAAGTAAAATTCAAACTGCAGCGCGATCGCACATAGAAAGATTTTCCCTTGAAATAAAAAATAGCTATATTAGACCGGTGGTTCTGAAACTGTGGGGCTCAACGTATTTCGTATTTTAAATTACAGGGGTTGAAAATCTGTGTCAAACTGCTCCCAAAATTCATGCCTTGCTAAATTCTACTACAAAAATTGCAAATTTCACATTTCTGCTCCAAAAAACGAGATATTTCATTTATTTTGATTTAGTAACCCAGAAAAAAATAGAAGATTAGTTCATTCATATTAGGTTAAGATCGTTATTAGATGGGCTAAGAATTAACCAATGTTATAAGAGTTCTGTTTTTATGACGTTTTTGCTGGCGATAGGATTTATTATTAAATTCGTTGTAGATTTCCGGAGTGCATTGGTCGCGCAGGGAGCATAAACCTCCGTCCTGGAAAAATAGGGTTCTTGTCGATTGGTCTTAAACCCATTGCCAGTGTAAAAAAAATTTTAATTTATAGAAAAAGTAGATAATTAATTGAATAAAAATAACAAATAAATAAACTAGTTAAAATATTAAGAGAGATAAAAAAAAATTACAGAAGGACAGTAATTAAAATTACAAAAGGAAAGCATACTGTAGTAAAAAAGAAAAGTTAATAAAAAACTGAGCACCGTGGATTTGTTATTTATGTCAACTCTTTTTAAATGATTCGAGGCGATAGTGTGGCGCCATCTATTGTTCTTTATAGGAACAAATAAATAATTTGCTCGTGAACATATACTACGACATGTTTCTATAATAACTGTTTCAAATAAATGGATTAAATTTAAATTAATTCCAATTTTTATTAATATTTGTAAATTATTCACCACCAAGCATAATCTTTTATCTTTTGTTACTACTATTCATTTAAAATAATTCGTATTTTAATTAAATAACATATTTAATGTAAAAATAGCATACCAAAATAAAATGCAGGGAAAATTTAATACATATTTTCTAATAAATAATTTAATAATCGTATTTTTATATGAAATCCATTAAAAATATTCATTGCTACGAATTCCAAAATATTCGAAGTTGCAAGAAGGAATAAAAAAAAAAAAAAAAAAAATAGCCATCAAAAATACAAAAAAAAAATAATAATAATAATAATAATTATAAATAGATCTATTACTGAAATGTGTCCAATTCAATAATGGATGTATTTAATAATATACATTAAATCAAAATAATTTTTAACATTCGATTCTAATTACAATTTTCTTCTTATAAATACATCAATAAATTAGTTTCGTATTGAATTTCGAATATCATACAAAATGACTGAGTTTTTAATTCATATCAATACATAATGGACGTCAGTTAGATTTTCTCCCTAGCGCGCATGCTCATAGGAAACAATATTACAGATACGCATGCGCATATCCTATGAGCATGCGCGCTAGGGAGAAAAAAGCTAACGGACGTCCAAAAATACGGTATGCAAAAAAAAAAATCTTAAATTGCTAAATAATATAAAATTAATTAGTAAATGCTTTGAAATCTGAAGAAGATCTGTTAATGTAAAAATATACCGTTATGATACCACTGAGAGAGACAGAAAACTGTTACAAAAATGCGGTTTGCCCTGCTACGAAAATCATTTCTTGGGTTTTCCACCCCTGAAATTATCTTAAGCACGACAAACAATATAATTTGGAAGAATTTAGTTATGAACACAGACTTAAATTGTTAAGAATTACAAAATTGCTGCTAATTAAACAAAACTACTTATAGTTAATAACTCAAGAATCCATGATCATAATATTTTTAGTTTGTTAAACTCCGGTGGACCGCGGTATTCCCTTTCATACTATACTACGAACAATCTACCTGTAGGAAATCAGGGAAGGACATTGTCTTCGAGGAGAGTTTTCACAATTAACTGCCCTGCATTTGTGTGTCGCATGAGAGAAAACTCTCGGTCAGCCTGACTATCGATGCGAGGCGCTTTACATAACTCACAATCGAAATTTTCAGAAAGCAGTGACTGCAACTGAACGCCACCGGGCCAAGATTCAGTCAACAACTCATTTATGAATATATACACTGAAGTGACAAAAGTCATGGGATACCTCTTAATATCGTGTCGGCCCTCCTTTCGCCCGGCGAAGTGCAGCAACTCGACATGGCATGGACTCAACAAGTCGTTGGAAGTCTTCTGCAGGAATATTGAGCCATGCTGTCTCGATAGACGTCCATAATTGTGAAATCGTTGATGGTGCAGGATTTTGGGCACGAACAGACCGCTCGATGACGTCCCATAAATGATTGATGGGATTCATGTCGGGCGATCTAGGTGGCCAGATCATTCGTTGGAATTGTCCAGAATGTTCTTCAAACCAATCGCGAACAGTTGTGGCCCGGTGACATGGCGCATTGTCATCCATAAAAATCCCATCGTTGTTTGGGTACATGAAGTCCATGAATGGCTGCAAGTGATCTCCAAGTAGCTGAACATAAGCATTTCCAGTCAATGTTCGGTCCAGTCGCACCAGAGGACCAAGTCCATGCCATGAAAAACAGGCCACACCATTACGGAGCCACCACCAGCTTGAATAGTGCCTTGCTGACAGTTTGGGTCCATGGCTTCGTGGGGTCTGCGCCCCACCGAACCCCTACCATCAGCTCTTTACCAACTGAAATCGTGACTCATCGGACCAGGCCACGGTTTTCCATTCATCTAGGGACCAACCGATATGCTCACGTGCCCACGAGAGTCGCTGCATGATGTCGTTCTGTCAGTAAAGGCACTCGAGTCGGTCTTCTGCTGGAATAGCCCAAGAAAGCCAAATTTCTCCGCACAGTTCTAACAGACAAGTCCCTTGTACGCCCCACATTGATTTCTGCGGTTATTTGACGCAGTGTTGCTTGTCTGTTAGAATTTACGACTCTTTGCAGACGTCGCCGGTCTCGGTCGTTAAGGCGGTCGACCACTGCGCCCCATGGTGGATGTTATGCCTGAAATTTCATACTCGGCACACTCTTGACACAGTGGATCTTGGAATGTTGAATTCCCTAACGATTTCGAAATGGCATGACCCCTGCGTCTAGCTCCAACTAACATTCCGCGTTCAAAGTCTGTTAATTCCCGTCGTGCGGTCATCATCACATCAAAGCCTCTTCACATGAATAACTTGAACAGAAATGAAAGCTCTGCGAAAGCACTACGCATTTATACCTGTTCTACGCGATGCTACTGCCATCTGAAAATTTGCATATTGCTATCCCATGACTTTGTCACTTCAGTGTATATATGGGGCCAGATGACCGAGTAACTAGCCTTCGGTGGCACAGATTTCGGGTTCCCCAGTGGTGCTGCCATGAATGTTTGTAGTAATTCGGAATCAATTTAAACCGTAGGTCCCAGTCTAATATGACAATGTTGTTCCCGTAAAATGACAAAATCTCCCGTCCTGAAATCTGGCAGTAGGCAAACAGCGTTGCCCCACCATGGAGCTATTGTGTCAATGAAGAAGTTATAAATACATACACACACATATATATTTTTTCATTGGCTATTAACAAATATAGGGCCTGAATGACCGAGTGACGAGCGTTCTGGCACTCGGTGTCACAGGTTTTGGGTTCGAGTCCCGGCATTACCATAGAAGTTTGTAGTGGTTAGAAATCCACTTTAAATCGTAGGTCTCAGTCAAATATGACTGTAGAGCGTTGGGTGTAGGACTGACAACATTATCCCGTAAAATGACAACATCTTCCCGTCTAGAAATCTGCCACTAGGCAGACGGCCTTGGCACCATACGGGTTGTTGCGCCATTGATGATGATTGACAAATCGAAATCTTAAATAGTTCTTAGTAACAAGGGAGCATTTTCTGATAATATGTTATCATATTGGTGCCCTGTCACGTTTTGTGCTGTAATATTTTTGAATCGGGAAATTAAAAGATTTTTTTTTAATGCACATAATTTTACTACCACAAGTAGGGATTGCAATCTCGGACCAAAAGTTCGATACCGGTATTCGGTATTTTTTAGATCTTTATACCGGTAGTAGAAATTTTAGAAAAAGAAAGAAAACGCAGGTGTTTCTTTGTTTTATTTGTCAGTTTTATGAGAGAATGTCAATATCACAAAAAAAATTTGTAATTTATAAACTATGACAGTATATAAAGAATCGCAAAAAGTAAAGGAACATCTTATTTATTTAAATCACAAAAAAGTGTAGATATCACTATTCAGTCTGTGGTACTATTACAAATTTTTGAAAAGTGATCTTAAAAAACATAATGCATCAATTGTACTATCATTAAGCCTGGAACGTAATTTTATGCAAAATTTCCAGCTGTCGGAAACGCTCTTTCAGCATCTACGCTCGTGGGTGGTACTGTTAGCAATGCGCGATATACTTTTCCAAGTATTTACCTCTAAATCCCTCCTCTTCAAATAAATCTATTTCTTGTTGGATTGTTTTGGATATAGCTGATTTCTGTATTGTATTTTGGTTTGCTGAAAATTTTTTAGATATCGCCAATTCTAATTTTTGTTCAAGAGACAATTCCTTTTCACTATCGACATTAGTGTCATCATAATCTTCGATAACTGTACCGAATTCTTCTGAATGTGGATAGATTTGTGGATAATTGAATAAGAATAAGAATTTGTTATAGAATAAGTATTTCACAGATAAGAATTCTAAATTTCTAGTAAATACCGAAAAACGGTTTTTAAATTTGTGAATACCGGTATTACAAAATTGTATAAATGGCTCAAAATACCGGTATTGCAATCTCTAAACACAAGGTAATTCAATGCACATAATTTTATATTTATTCATTTTTTTTTACAGTCATATTAGACAACTTCTGCTACTTTTATACACACCACATCACATCACTGTGCCTAGAGCTGAGATGTCAGTCATGTCTGAGATGTCAGGGACATCTCAGATCTAGGCACAGTGATGTGATGTGGTGGGGTATAAAAGTAGTAGTAGTTGTCTAATATGACTGTAGGGCATAGAGCTGACAACCCTATCCTGTAAAAGCATTTCATGTCTCGAAATCTACTAGTAGTTGAACGGCATTGGCACATCATGAGGCTGTTGCGCCATTAAAAATAAATTAATAAATATAAATATGTATAAATTAACCCTATTTTAATGAAAACTTTTTGCATTTTGGGAATAATATGGGTGAGAGAAATCTGACTGGGCTCAGTGATGCTCTACGGTCATGTGAGACCGGAACCTACAGCTTAAAGTGATTCTGAACCACTACAAACATCCATGGCACGGCATCCATGGCAATCGAACCCGAATGATACCGCCATCTCCAGGTTCGAATCCTGGCAATGGCATGGATGCTTGCGAGTGATTCGGAATCCACTTTAAATTGTAGGTCCCTGTCTGTTTAGCCGTCATGTGCACAAGATGACCGTAGAGCGACAAACCAAACCAATCCATGGTACTACCGAGACTCGAACCCGAAACCTGTGGTACGACGCTCCCAATTACTCGGCCATTAGGCCCCATATTTACTGAAACGTATGCTAAAATTATTATTACGGATTAGATTTATTATAGAAGAAATACATATATATTTTTTAAATGCATAGTATTTTGAAATGAAAACACAAGTATTGTAAATGCAAAACAACTTTATAAAATTTATGACTAAAAAAGCTAAACTTATCCATTATTTCCCTTTAATTCACACGATTTAATTGTATTTTTAATAACAAAGGAAAAACTGTATATACATATGAAAAAAATTTTTTCATAAAATTTTCTACTTTAGCATTTTTGGCGCTATTTCTATTGAAATAGATAGATTTTAATTGCATAAAGTTGAAAAAGTAAATTAAAAACTGCCTTTTTTTTTTTAAATTTAATTTTATTTTAGTAGTATTAGTTAATACAAAATATTTGTAATTTTCCTAGTGACTGTCATCTCTGTGTGTAGCGCCCTTGTTGCCAAGTGGCTAGCGCTCTGACCTTTGGTATCCCAGGCTTCAGGTTCGAACCTTGGTGGTGGCATGGATGTTTGTGAGTGGTTCGGAATCCCCTTTAAACTGTAGGTCCGTCATGTGCACAAGGTCCGTCATGTGCACAAGATGACTGTAGAGCTATCAACCAAACCAAATCTCTGTGTGTACTTAAATAAAACAGGACCAACCGATTCATTTGTGCTTTAATTTTAAATGCCAATTCTCTTTTAATGAGCCTAAAATTAAATGTTTATTTAGTTGCCATTAGATTTCAAAGCACATATTATTTAAGTTGTTGTTCTATGCAGCTGACAATGCAGAGACAGTTAATCTTTATGCCATAAACAAGGGCTGCACCGCTGTTACTCATTTAGCACTATCCAGGGGGCACGTGTAACATGAAGATATGCTACGGACACGAGTAACACTACTCCCACAATACTCTACGATCCTATTAGACCGGGATCTACGGTTTAAAGTGGATTACGAACCACTACAAACATGCATGGCACCGCCGGGATTCGAACCCGAAACCTGTGGCACCGAGCATCATTTAAGTGCAAATATTAAAATTATTTTTGAAGTATATTTTCCTGTTGACTGAGTGACTAGTACTCGGTGCCACATGTTTCGGGTTCGAGTCCTGGGGTGCTATGGATGTTTGTAGTGGTTCAGAATCCACTTTAAACCGTAGGTCCCGGTTTAATATGACTGCTGAGCATTGGGCTGACAATCCTACCTCGTTAAAGCAAAACATCTCCTTTCTCGAAATCTGCCAGCAGACAGACGGCCTAGACCCACCAAGGGGCTCTTACGCCAATGAAGAAGAATTTCCTGAATAATTGAAAAAGGGCTATTGGTACGTTGAGCAATAAACCGAATAAAATGTCATGATTAAAAAGGACACTTAATTAAATAAACAAAAAAGTTCTAGTTAATGAGGAACGGAATCAACAAGTTTGAAAGCTGCTCCTGTATCGCAAAGGATATCCACTAAATTCTAAATTATCACATCGTAGTTTGGTTTGGTAATATTTTTGCACACGAAGGTTAATTAGACCGGGACCTACAGTTTAACGCGGATTCCAAATCACTAACAAACATCCATGCACGCCAGGATTCGAACCTGAAGACCGTGAAACCAAAGGCCAGAGCGTTAGCCAATAGGCCGACAGGCTGCCTTGTTAATGAGGAAAGAAGGTAGTAAGTTTGAAAGCTGTTCCTGTAACGCAAAGAATTTCCACCAAATTTTAAATTCTCACATCGTAGAGTGCATCCAATCAGAAGTCAGAGTGGAGAAAGATCAGACATCCGAAGAATCAATATTATGGCACTTATGTTTGTAATGATGAATAAATTAGATCAGGGGCGGCTAACCCAAATGATCTTGTGGGCCACTTTTGAAATGCATCATAACTGAGCGGGCCGCATAAAAATTATATATTCCCATATTAGATGTAGACCCACTATAGACATTTTTTTAAGTGACAAATTGAAACATAATGAGTTAGAATAATAGTAAACACAAAAATAATTACATGTTAGCATGGATAATATATATATATATATATATATTCTAATGCAGCTGGCAAACACTTAAACAGCTTGGTCTCGGATGCCTTAAGGCAAGCACTGCACAGATGTTACTCACTTTGCATTACCCAGAGGGCGCGTGTAACTTGAAGATAAGCCACGGACGCGGAGTAACAATGCCACCGCAACGCTCTACGATCCTATTAGGACCAGAACCTACGGTTTAAAGTGGATTCCGAGCCACTACAAACATCCATGGCACCGCCGGGACTCGGAACCCGAAACCTGTGGTACCGACCGCCAGAGCGCTAGCCACTCGGCCATTCTGGTCCAGCATGGATAATATAATAATAATAAAAATAAACGCACATTGTAAAGAAATATATAGTTCCAAAAATGAAATATAAAACACATATAAATATAAACGAAATAAAAAAATTGAAATCATTAAAAAATATTTATTTTACTAATGCTATGTTTGTTTCTCTCACTTAGATCTCTCGATCTCCATTTGGTTATTTGCAAATCATAATTGGTGTTGCAGGTTAGCGTCAGTTATGTTTTAACATGTTTTGTGTTGGGTCAATTTCAATTTAGAAAAAACCATTCGTAGGTGCAAGATGAACGAAAAGCCCTAACAACTTCAACTAAGAGTCTGGTTTACTCTGCTTTCAACATCCTTCGATACGCACAGTTGTGCGTATCGAAGGATGGTCACTTAAAGTGAAACATAGAACCTTTTATATTAGATGTTCCAAGGTGCGCGTGCGTCATGAGTTTGCAGAATATAATTTAATTATTCCGCAAACTCATAACTGTAAACTCATCAATAAAATAGGCAATATCTGTCATATATTAGCAAGAGTATTATTTTAAAGTCGAAATTAATTTTCTCTGATAATTTCGACAATGAGTTAATTTTTAGAATATATGGATGCACACATAATGTATTTTTTTAATAGATTGGCTTTCACTGCTTTAGCCATTATAAAATAAATACATTTTGTAAAAGTGTGATAAATCTCACGGGCAGGAAAAATATTCAAGGCGGTCCGCGGGTTGGCCTCCCTTGTCTTAGATTGTACATTTATTAATTTAAAGATAAGATTAGTAACTATATATGTACCCTGAGACACTTTTCTTCCCACCCCTTTTAATATAAAAAGAAATTTAAATGGTTGAACATCCTTGATTTAACGCTGAAGCAATCTGACTTTTTTTTTTTTTTTTTTTTAATAAACAAGGAACTATAGGTAAAATAACTCGTTACTCGTTGTACTCGTTAAGTTACATTATTGTATATTTATTTGAATTTAGACTATAACATTAATAAGAAAAAAAAAAAGCAAATTAAAAATTAATATTTATAAATCAGTATACAACATCAAATTCAAAATTAATCGACTGTAATGCTCTACTTAATTTCATACTGAAACATCGTTCTAGACATAAATTATTATACATGAATTGAAAATAAGCATAAATAGTGCATCATAATATTTTTAGAATAAACATCAAATGTACTTCATGCAAAGGAATTAAAATTATATTGCAGAATATTTTTAACACAGAAAAATAGAATAAACTTACCTTTGATTTGATGATGAATGCAGATGCAAGTCGCTAAATAATACGTATAAAAAATAATCAAAATAGAATGCTTATGCTGTCATCTAGAATAATTGTAAATTTTAATTTAAAAACTTCTAGTTTAAGAATTAGTTGCCATTTTCATAGCTTTTCGCTGTTTCACATTTACCATGATGCACATACGCAGTAGGTATAATGTATCCGATACGCATGCGTGTTAGAAGGAAAATACCGGAATTGATTATATGGTTGATGTTAGCTAAATAAACAAATTCTTATTTGCAAAGGAGATGATGAATTGCTTTGTCGCTATACGATCATCTTGTGCACACGAGGGCTAATCAGACTGGAACCTGCAGTTTAAAGTGGATAATAGCATTTCCATGTCCACCAAATTTAGGGTAGGAATGTGAGCTCTTTTAGTAATAAAGAAATCAACACGAATCCTTCGTCCATCTTATTTCTTGACCGTTACACTGTTCCTTAGCCAGTTTTAGCATCATCTGTGTTTTCAAAATGCACAAGTGCAAATATACGTTATCGGCCATTTTGGTCATCATAGTGCATCTTCAATGACGCCATGTTTTTCAAAAACTTCTTTCAAATCTCTTTCTTGTGAACTTATATAAAACTCAAGCCAAATAATCTCTAACATCAAATTCAAAGAATCTGATATTGTAAAAGTTATAAAAGCAGGCCGTATTAGACGGCTGGGACACATTTTCAAGTATAACGACTCAAATCCAACCAAAAAGTTACTTTTTCAACAATTTAAGGTACCCGATTTTTACATTTTTAAATACTAACAGTAATTTATCTCTTTTTACACAGAGCATGTGCTCTTTTTAATGTTCCTTTACTTTTCTAACTTAAATGAGTAAAATTTAATAATTAAGATATATAATTACACGGAGGTACAGGGTAATCCCTAAGTACTCCAATTAAACACTAGCCTCTACTCCACTGAAGAAGAGGAAGGCCTCCCACTATAATTAAGATATATAATTACACGGAGGTACAGGGTAATCCCTAAGTACTCCAATTAAACACTAGCCTCTACTCCACTGAAGAAGAGGAAGGCCTCCCACCAGATGGGTTGATTCAGTCGAAAGAGATCTAAAACGTCTGGAGTCAACAGATGACGAACTATACTGTTTGGAATTGTTATTGTCCTTTCTCCAATTGGAGTCTTTTGTTTTTTAAAACTGAAAAGATAAATCTTGCAATTTTGTTTAAATCCAATAGATTGTTTTCTAATTCTCGATTTGGAATGAAGTGTTTTTATTACTTATTCTTGTTATAAGTTCGCCTGAGTTTTTATCTTTGAAATATAAATTTCATATATTTTCTCATGAGTAAAATAAAAAATCCAACAAATGTATTTTTTTTTTGGGGGGGATAGTTCAATTGTTGTTTTGATGATAAAGATCAACTTTCATTTTTTTTTTCAAAATGACACAATGAAAATTAAGAATTCATTTCGTGAAAATCTAATCACTTTTTTCTCTTGCCTTTACTTTTAAAATTTTTCTTTAGAAACTTTTGTGAATCATCGATTTAGAAAACTTTGTGACCAATCATCGATGAAGTTGCCTCTTACATATGGTGAAACTTTTTATTTAATTTGACCACGAATTATTAAATCTGACAGTTGTTTAAAGTTTTTACTTTCAAACAGAATATCCATTCTAAAAAATAGTTTTTAATTTTGCATGCAAAATCAATAAAAGTAACCCCTGAGCTTTTGTTATGATTCACAGAAAGTTATCTAAATTTTTGCAGAATCGTTTTAAACTGCTTTAGAAGTAAACTCCCTAAATAAATTCCTATATTAATTTTCAATGGGCCAATTAGTATTTTTTTTTTTTTGCAAATTCAATTGTTATTCTGGTGATGAAGATCAACTTTCCTTTTTTTTTTTCTAATTGACACCATTGAAAATTAAAATTCTTTTCGTGAAAGTTTAATCACTTTTTCTTGCCTTTGCTTTAAAGATTTTCTTTACTTCTTTAGAAACCAATGCAGATGGATTTTCATACACATATTTATAAGAATTGGACAATATCTTATGACAAAACCATTTTATAGAACTTCTTTTAAAACATTATTTTCAAAGTTGCTCGTTAGCATAATATATTTGATATAATTTCACCTCCGATTAATCTCCACATTTCTGACACCATATGTTGATGAGTTCCCTAGGATTAATGAAAGCAAGGTGTTTTAAAATAATAATAGTTCAACATTTAAATACAAACAGTTTCAGCAAGATGCTATTCATCAGCGACTACTCTATATCTGTTGCTATATACAGAGTAGTGATGACATCTATAGTCCAAGAAAGGTAATAATGGTTATTAAAATATATACATCACACACACAAAGTGTCAATGAAATTATACTTCTTGCAGTTTATTGAGAGTCAGTGGAAGTATAACACTTCAGCCGCAAGTTCAAATCTAGCCTATAGCCATTGGAATTCATATAATATATCCATATATTATCATATTCCATATTGGTTTCTCAATAAATGATGCAAAATTATATATCTTAACAGTAAATTATAACATGGGTTTTTTATTTTTCAGATTCTCATATTATTAAAGTGAATCTGTTACATTCACGCATAACTAATTTTCAAGTACCAGTAATTGCTAATATTCTACCAGTACATACGTTATATATTTTTAAATTAAGATTCCAAGAACAATGAGTAATTATTAAAAAAATGATGCAAAACAAAAAAAATCTGCATATAATTCACCGAGTAGATATACAATTTTGCACCATTTGTTGCAAAACTAATATTACATAAGAGATAATATTCATATAAAAAATATAGGCAAATAAAAAGTTCCTTGAATAATACTCAAACCAGCGATCATGCAGTGGATAATGCTTCAAACTCGGAACTATCAATTCACACTGAATGACAGCAACAAAGTTAATCTCATAAAAGTTCCTGCAAGATTTTTTCAAAAGTGGCTGTAGTGGTCTCTGCATTACTATATCCATGAAATGCAATAATGGTCAATGACAATTGTATGCAGTTTCAAAAAATTCAGTATTAGAATGTTTGGCAATTACATTGCTAGTGAAACGAATTTATAAAGTAGAATTTGTATAAAGGAAGTTTGAATGTGAAGCTGATAAAAGCCATATCTTATTTTCACAGATTTCCTCAATATCATTTTGGCCAAATGAACTAATATAAAAGTACAGGAATCTGCCTAAATAAGCTTTAAAATATTTATATATTAAGAAAAATTTTGAGCATTTATTAAATGGAATCTTAAAATATTTGCAATAATTTAAGAGCTAAGTTTCCAACTTATAGGCACAAGAACAATGGATATGAACATACTAATCGTGTATTAATTATAACGAAAGATAATTCTATGATAATACCACATGGTCCAAATCTCATTTTGCATCTTATCTGGTACCTTGGCATTTGCAATAACAATAAATTTTAAAAACAAGCATACAAGAAATTCAGCATATTTTATTATAACATACTATTCACTTCTATCAATTATTAAAGTTTGGTATCTGTACCATTCACTGAAGCCCTTAAAAACCACTGGAATTGATTAGAAAGCTTAAATATAAAATTTTATCCACCAAAAACAATAAAAAAATAATCATCAAGATAGCCATTTTACTTGAAAAAAATGTACAATTTTAAAATTTTATCATTTCAAAGTTAAGAACTTTAATCAATGGTTTGATTACTAATGAAACAAATTTAGCATGTGTTTTTTTTTTCCCTCCCTTAATTTAATTAATTTTGAGTCAGAAAGCATTCATAAACAACAAGAAGCATAATTGAAAAAAATAAACTAAGTTTTATTTTAAAAATGAGAGTTAAAATATTACAAAAGTAGCACATATAGTATTATGCATGGAGAAATATTAAATGGCCTTTAAAAAGTGTACAATATCACAGAGACTATAGAATTAACATTATATTTAATACTCATTCTTTGAATATAGCATTATATTAAAAGAACACAAAACAAAGCATTTAAAAAAAAATATTTTAACACATTTAAGTCAATGGAATGTATGAATAAACGATGGAATGCATATGAAATAATACTTGATGTCTAAAAATATCAAAAATTGAATGATTGTTAATTCCGAGATAAAATAAATGGAAATGCAAAATAGTTTAAAAATATACATCAAAAATTGAAATTAAAATAAAAAAATTAGCCAACATCATCTCGATTAAATTTTTATTAAACACAACCGCAGATTAATACTACTATTTTTGTTATTAAAAAATAATTCATTATGTGAAATCTTTTCTATTTACCCTGTTTCAGATTCTAAACTGTTAAATTAAAAACTAACTAAAGTTACTTAATTTACCAAAGTTACACACCTTTAAAAATTCAAAAGAATATACAAGGTAACCTCTCTTCAATCCCCGTTCGAGACAGCTGCGGCCTTTTTAAGTGAGTATCAATAAAGTTTTAAGGGGATTATCAAAGATACAGCACTCTAGATAAAAATTTAAATGAACAAATACATGTTAAATGTGACGATATTTATTGAAAATGTGAGCAGAAGTGTGTTGCCATCTGGCAGTCGGGTCAACAAACAATCAAATCCATGTGAAAAAAATACACGAGTGAAGTCTTGATTGGTGTCCAATTATAAAATGTATCAAACTATTAAACACCATGTTAAAGCAAGATTCTCTGTGTGTATATATATTTTACTTAACATCTTAATACATAGATGTAACCACCTAGTTTATTAATTAAAAAAGTAAAAATATTTACATTCATATTTCAATTCAAAATCTCAACAAAATATTTACACTCGACATTTGCTAATAAAACTACTCAGTATAATCAAATCCTTAACTTTAAACCCACGATTTCTCTATATTTCAAGAGATTTTCGCGACCACCTTAACGCTTTTGCAATTTCTTGGGGCTACCTTACCACTGCACACAAATACTTTGCACATACAAAACAACATAATATTTCCAATCCTGATACACACTAAACTACTTTACTAAAATATTATATACTGATGACAGGCACATATATCGCCTAAAACACACAATGATAACATTTTAAAAATTAATCTAATCTCTAAAAAACAGTTATAGGCTTATACATTTCAGATCTAAATATCTTAATGCTTATATATATATAAATTCATTTCAAAAATACATTCATATATATCATTAACTAGTCAAGTAACAAGAAAACACTAATATTTTTATTAGAACAAACATGAAGTGTTTGATTTTCAAAACTTAATATTCAAGTAACATGCTAAAAAATGTTACACACTAAAACAACGAGACAATTTATGTCATTTACAATGTATACTTAAAAATATGTCAATTCAAAGTAAAATCAGATCTGAATTATTACATGAAAAATATTTAGCTTTAAAAACAATAAAAGGAGTGAAAGAAAAATGAGAACTACAAGATTTAAATATAAAAAAATATGGCTTCAACAATACTATAACATACAAAAACTCGTACTATAAAATATTTCAGTGGCATTACACAAAATTTGAATACAATAGAGATTGTTAATGTCTTACAAGATGCATACACAACATGATTAACCCTATTTATCCTTTAACAATATTTTAACAAAAAAATAAAACAGGTTAAAATACGTCATTGAAAATTCATTTATAAAAACAGGATTTAGTACATTTGTGTATAAAGAATTTAAAACCAGATAAAAATTAGTAGATAAAAGTATTTCTGTAATCTCCAATTAATACATTGCGACTCTGTATTTTTGATAATGGTATTTTTTTCACTAAAAAAATATTCTATGACGGCAGAACATTGGCACTTGGTTTGGCACATTTATGTTAAAAAATATGTATCCACTTAATAACAATTTTATTTAATATGAAAGGCCTTAAAAGTCATTCAACATCAACAAATAAAACCACAGATTTTGTCAAATGTTTATAATCAAATTTGATTTGCATTAAAATGATGATCAGTAAAAAAAAATAATTTAAGTGGATATTTTCAGAATTTTAAAACAAGTTAACAATTAAATTTCTTCACATGAGAAGTTTTAAGATGATAAAGGATATGATTTAAATTTGGCCTTTTTAACTTCAATGAAAATTCTCAATATTTACACTAATAATAATAATAATAATAATAATAATAATAAAAATACACGCCCCAAGAATGCAGAACAGCCCTTTTTCCTATTCTCGCTCATGACACTTCTCACTTATCGTTTAATGGCATCCACAAGACTTAACCACCATATTTTTATAATTTTTTAGAATGACATTAGAGTTATCATCAAAGTAAAGAACTGTTATGGGCGAGAGCTGAGTAGGGGCACAACACGGTTTCGGTACAACAGATGGATCCATCAAGTGGACCAAAGTCTGCACAATGGCATGGTTGGTTGCATTCATGTGTGCATTTAAAGGGAATGAACATTCTCCCATGCAATAAAAGGCAGCATAGCCATCTGGTGCAATTATCCAGTCCTATAATAAAAATTAAGTACAAAAATGATTAGTGAATAGTCAAAATTAATCAAAAATATATATTCCAATTGGAAGAACCACTGACAATTTATTAAAGTGTTGTACAGTTGAAAAAAAAAAGTCATATATAACAGAGAATTTTATTTTAAAAATTCTTCCAGTTTTCAAGTTACAGCAAAACAATCTACCAGACATTCATTAAAATGTTACTGAGCTTTCAAAGTGAAATTTTTCATTTACGTGATTACCAACAAAACATTCAAAATAATTTAAGCGAACTCAAACAATATATCATTACAGTAGTGTGTTGTTAAAAATTCAACAGCATTTGAGATGTTATTCTAGTTAGCATTTAATATCCACTGAACTATAAAATTTTGCAAGGAAAAAAAAAAAATAATAATTGAAGAACTGCTCTCTGCAATTTAAAAAAATTATGAATAATTCTTATAAAGAAAACCATTACTTTCTTGCAGCAAAAGCTATTAAAGCTGATATCTTTAATTAAAAAAAATTTTTTATAGCTAAGTTGAATAATTATTAGATTTTTTTTTTTTTTTTTTTTTTTTTATTGCTCAAAACTAATAGTTTTCTAGAAATACTTAAATCTTTAAAAACAAAATTTCCTAGATTTATAGATTAAAAAAAATACATTGTAAGGTTTTTACAATTTTTTTTTTATATATTCCTGCTGTTGTAATTAATAATAATAATTATTATTACTATTATTATTATCAAACTCAATTTTTTAAGACATTTTTGGAAATCATTTTTAATCTGTCCAACTTAAAAATATATATTAGTACATATGTTGACAAAAAAAAAAAAATTAAAATAGAGAAAATCTGAAAATCTCTCTATCCAAAATCTTTTCATTGTTGAGTCTATTCCAAAAATATTTCTCAACATACTAAAATAAAATTTCTTTTATTCTGTTTACAATAATTCTTTTCCTGATGGTAAATAGCTATAAATATTGCTAGTGGCTTACTTACTATAAAACCTCATGGCTAACAGAATTATAAAGCAAATTTTCTTAAAATTTTATAAGGTAGTTTCTAAAATTGATTAATCAGGGAGAAAAAAAAAGGGTTAAACAAGAGGAAAAACTATGAATACTTTACCTCCCATCCTAGATCTTTAAAACTGACATACAAAGTCCATCTCTGACAGTTCCTTTTCGAATGATATCTATCTCTACCATTATATCCTATAACAAAAATAGATTTTAAACATAAAAATTCAAATCTTTTCTGAAATTTGTCATCTGTATGATTGTTAGATAGGAGAAATATAACAAAATACACTAAATTACTTTAAATATTTAAAAATCAATACTTTTAATATTTTCACATTTTAAGCTTTTTCTATTAAAGTAATCGATATCAATCTTTACACAAACAATTTTAAAAGATTGACGAAAAACTATTTTTATTGCATAAAAATATTCTACAAATATGACAATGCAATAGAATTATTCTAGAAAAGAAAATTATACAATCCCTCAATTAAGTATATTATTCTAAGTTGAAAATATGTAAAAATGTAAGTAATAAAATTTCCAAAAATGAACAAAAGCAAGGGATAAAAAAGAACAAAGAATAGTTGGGTAGAAAGATAGAGCCATTTAGTTAGTAGTAGGCACATAAAGTACAATGTAAAATATTATGTATTGTTCCCCTTCCTTGCACAGAAACACGAATGTGTAAATTTCCCTTTGAGTTTATCATCTAGTTGGAGTAATTATTTTGCAATTTTAAGTTTTCCCATGGGGCCTACTGGCCGAGTGACAAGCGCTTTGGTGCTTTTTTTTTGATCAGCCAAGGCTAATTCAAAGCCTGTGGAATTAGTGAAATATATACGACACCTATTTAGTGCTATCCATTCCAAGATTGAAAGAAAATAAACAAGCATTTCATTATGCATTCCTGAAAAGTGAACAAAAATATAAAGGGAGCAAGAACATTCAAGTCCTTCGAAAAATATATGAATTTCTGTTTAATGATTTCTTGAATTTCCCCACTAGCCAACAACCTGGTGGCTGTATTATTTTAAATATCCTCCCATAAACCATAAAGTTTTCAATAACAAGAAAGCGTTAATGAATTTCAACATTTGCTTATATATAAAGAATAATTCTGCATTGCGATTGCTAAGCAGAAGGATTATTTTTCCTTTAAATATATATAAATAATAAGACATAAAGATAATTTTCCTTTCTTAAGAAGACAGTTTCCCTCATTTATTTTTTTTAATAAAAATTTTGTACAGTGCAGAAATGCAATAATTGTTTTTATACACATTATGCAAATTGAAAAAAATGGTATAATAACTTAGTTATATATATAAAAAGCAAGAAAAAAATTTAAACATATCAGTAAATATAAAATTTTTTAATATGGTGGCAATATACTGGCTACGAATATATAAAATTTAGATTTCTTGCATGTAATTTTATTTTATTCAATATTAATTCTAATCATTTTAATATCTGCTGAAAATTTTATAAATGTTAATCAAATATATGTTACACAGACACTTTATAGCAATTAAGAAAAAAATTACTTTGAATGCATGTATTTTAAAAACAGGACTGAAATATCAAATACTGAAATTCATTCAGCATTTTATCTGCAATATGAAAAGCATCAAAGTAATGCCTTAAAATAGAAGCATTTCTCTATAATTAAGATTAATTTCTTTCAGTTTCTCACTTGATCCTTTTATATAATATTGGGAAATGCTCTAGACACCAAAATCAAATACAAAAATTTAAATTTATATAATACATATTTAAATATATAAATAAAAATAAACTTATTCTAATAATATTTTACCAGAGTAAGGATTGTAACTATCTTGATCATAATATCTGTCATCTGATCGACTACTCTTCGTTGATCGCCGTACTCGAGGTTTGGTAACTGATTTTATGTAAATCACCATAAAAGGTTGATGTCCTTCATCTCCTTTGGAATGATTTAAGCCGACTTCATGAGGATCATACGAACGAGCTAGAAAATATAAATTTTTCAGTTAAATTTCTTAATATGTCTAGATAGATATAAGCTACAGTTTGATAAGAAAATTTTAATAAATATAATTTATGTAAAAATGAAAATTGAGTATTAAATTAAAAATTATTCAACCAATTAATCATAAATATTTAATCGTTATGCAAACTTTATTTCTATTACACAAAAATATTCCTATTTGAAAACAAACAAAAAACTTTGTATCCTATAAATTATAAAAAAAAAAAAAAAAAAATTATACTAAAGGTACAGATAGATTTTAAAATAAGGTAGGATAGGTAAGATAAGTAAGGTACTGATAGATTTTAAAATATCTTTTGTATTTGACACTTAGGCAATAGTGAATATATTATATAGACTAATATCTTACATTTGTTTTATAATGATATGAAATCACTTTATTAATATTACATACAAATATTCTTGTGAAATATAATACCATACCATAAATATTTACAGGAAAATTTTTTTAAATTCAATGCCAAGGTTAAAATTGCTATTTAACTACAATATTTATGTTTTAAAATTAAACATAAAGTAATAAATGAATAAGATATAATAATGAATATTGAATAAGATAATGAATAATATATCTAAAAAATTGTATGTCTTAAAAAAACTAAAAAAATTTTTTTAAATCAAATATTTTTACTCGAAACTAATCGCATTTTTCATAAAGCATGCTTTTTAATGTTTTATCTTCTATTCATCAGGATAAGGAAAAATATTACTAATTTTATTATATTTATTCATTTAAAATAGTTATAATTTATGTCAATCTTGGTACTAGGTTTAATTTTCATTTTGTCTTTATTTTTATTAAAAAATTATATACCTATTTAAGAAAAAGCATAACTAAAAAAAAATTTAATGTTAGCAGCTAGTATTTCTAGATAAAAAAATTAAAATGCTTAGAACAAAGCAAGTTTAATTTTAAGGTGAAAAAAATGATCTTACAGGATCCAGATGATCCAATCTTCATATACAATCCCAGGTTTTTCTTCCCACGATTTATCCAGTTAACAACAGGACCAGTAACATTCAAAGTTAACCATCCATGGGCATTTGTTGGTATAGTAATTTTATCTACAGGTTCCAAAGTATTTGAACTGAAAAAAAAAGGATAAAAATAAAAACGTTTGAAACACATTGGGTAGTTTCCTTTATATAATCTTAATATGCAAAAACAATAATACTCACCATTTTGCTTTTAATATAAAATGTATTTAAAATAAAAATTTCAAACATTTTACTGGTATACAAATCTCAATTTGTTTTTTACAAGAATACTACTTAAATTAAGCATCTTTAAAATAATGAACAGATAGTAATCTGTTGAATTATTAATTATTTTATTCAAATTATTAAATAAAAACATTAAAAATTTGAAGCCATACTAAAGTCAATTGCAAAATGTAACGGCTTAAAAGGTCTTATTTGTACATATTTTCATTTATTCTATGAAAACTGTCACTGACTAGCAAAACAAGTTGATTTTACGATATATATAAAAATTATTTTTCTTCACTTTGAACATTAATATTACATTTAATGAAAAAATAAGCAATTTTATAAAAGTGCTTAAATTATTTATAGACATAAGTAAAACTTAATTACTTCCCAATATAAATTATAGTTCCATATGCTTTAGTCAGTCATGAATAATAGTTTAAAAAAATTGGTCAGATGGAGCACATAAGGACAGTCCCAATCTAACACATTCTCTTCCAAAAAGGAATAGAACATGTAGATATAGCTATATAATGGAATATAGCTACATTTTTGTATATATTAATAATTAATAGAGATAGCAAGTATGAGAAAAGTAAAAATTTAATTTAACTGATACATTGAATTTTTTATCTGATAACAAAATTGATGCAAAAGAAATTATGGTTAAAAGATGAAAGGTACTATAATGATTTCAAACAAGTGTTTTTTTTTTTTTTTTTTTTTTTTTGATACACTTAAATCTGTATGTTATATCAGTGAATTGGGGGAAAGAATTTTTTTTTTTCTACAAATTAAAAATGTCAGTGAAGTTGATGTAAAAAAAATGTTAAACTTTCATCATCAATGTTAGGGCCTAAAATATCAATATGATACTACACAACATTAAATTTTGTATAAATTTACACAGTTATAATGTTCAATAAATACAATTGAAAATACACAGTAAGCATTCATAATATACATAGTAGAAATTATTATATTAACAAATTATTCTGTAAACATAAACCATTTTATAATATAATTTTACTTTCATATCATCTGATTTTTAAAATGAAATATGCAATTGTAAATAAATGGCTGTACCAATAAATCAGGTGGCCCTGACATAAGGTAGATTGAAAATTATTAAAATCATTCTAATTACTTCATTAATTATCTTTCTTTTTTTAAAGATGCAACAGCGCACTTAAATATTAGAAAGATAATCACTATTATGACATATGAAATAAAAAACTCGTAAAGAAAGAAAAACTTTAAGAATGAAAATTAATAGTTCTGAAAGAAATGTACCTACTACGCCAGATTTTTTTATCTTTACAAACACAACAAAATATCTTTACAATAATTATAAAACAGAAAAAGTAAAATTTTAAATATTACATACAAGTTTTAAATATCTTTAAAAACTAAAAAAAATACTCTTCAATATGATGATTTTATTAAGTACTAAACTTAAAAATCCTTAAATTTTTTAACAAATTAACTTTTATAATTAATTTTTGCAATGAAAGAAAAAAGAATAAATGATACATTAACAATATGAAAAATTTCTTAAAAAATTTAATCTTACATTTTATGCAATATTCTTTTATTACTAGAATGATATTTAAAAAAAAAACATTTTGAAGATTAGCAATAAATTAATGTACATTTTTATTACAGCAGCTTTAACAAAGCCACATTGGAACAATTGATAAAATGATATGTCTACATTTTCTATAATGTCATTCAAAATAAATAAAACTGCAATAAAATAAAACACCGATATTTAAAAAAAAAAAAATTATAATTGTGAACTCAAATTTATTAAAATCATATTTTTATGCAATTTTAAATAAAATTAAGAAGCTTACTTTGGAACTTTATTTTCGGCAACATAATATAAATCCAAATTGTACTTAATATGCTTGTTAGTTGAACGTTTTGTACGATTACGATAGATTCTCAATTCAGCACCAACAATGTCAGCTTCAGGCGAAACTTTGCTGACATCAAACCAAAATCTTTTATTTTTTTCATGTCGTAGATGAGGATATTTATGAACTAATAAAATATAAAACTATAAGCATGCAGTTAAAGAAAATTACTTAATCAACTATATAATACAAAAGCAAATCAATTTATGAAAAATCTAAATAAAATTAACTAATTTAATTGACATTACATTTATAAAGAAACATGGCTGGATTATTGTCTACAGTTCAAATAAATAGAAAAATATTACTTCCTAAATTATGCACAGTGTCTCATAAAAAATTTTCACATGAGTCTTGTTATTGATGCAAAGTTAAAAAAAAAAAAATTAAAAATTTCAAAAGTTAACAATGAAAATAGCTTCAATTTGTAACTCATAGAGCATAGAGCTTATAAGATACAATATTTTTCAAATTTGAAAAAGCAATTAAGAGTATTTTTAAGCTTAGATAAACCTTGCAAAATTTTGGAATACAATTTAGATTTGCATTAAAAAAGTGTCACAAACTTGATCACAATTACAAAATATTTACTAAACACAGTTGTCATATTAAAGAAAATCATTTGTTTAAATATGTAATTGTTTTTATGTGATTATTTATATAGTTATAATATCTTGGATCAAGCAAACAAATATCATTCAAAATTCATAAATTAATTAAATAGCACTTGGAAAAAAAAAAAAATATTATTAAAAAAAGTTAAACAATTAGTTTAAGAGATTCAGATGTCTTTTCTATTATAAAATGCTATAAAAAGCATAAAAATCAAGATAGGCGAGAATGAAAAAGCTATTTAGTGGAATGTGAATCACCATTTGAAAAATTAAACACAAATCTAAAATAATCAGCTAATGAAAGAACAGAATCACAAAAAGTATAATAGAATATGCCTAAGCTCAAAAGTAGTTCATAGACTAATTCAATTAGTTAAGTGGAAAGGAAGAAATTCTTTATTAATAAAAAGAATCAAAACTTTGAATTTTATCTGCAAGAAACAAGATTTTTTAATAGTGTTATATTTGCAAATGAAAGCAAATATGATCAATTTTCTGCAGCTTGAAATTCATAGCATTTGCTTTTTCATTAGAACTGTAAAAAATTTAATGATTACATAATGATTTGGAGAAAATAGAAATAAAAATTTTAAAGAAAGAACACATTGCATTTCCAGATTTCATTAAACATGATGATGGAAGAGTTATGGGCATGTGTGAGCATATTTTTGAAGTAGGCCAGTTTAAATTTATTGATGGCAATATGGATTAATAAATGTATATTGGCATCTTAAAATTAAAATAATCAGTACAAAATTTCATTTTTATAAAGAACTGAATTGAGATTTTAGCCATAAGGAATGCAATTTCAAACCTTCTGGGACTAACTACTAATTTTAATAAAGCAGTCATCTTTATTGGCTCCCAAGCTGCAATCTTGGCAACTGTCTCCTATACACCTAGTGATTGTTTCTTTGTTGAAGAGACTAAGATAAATCTGTCCCATGCAATTGCTTCTGGCTGGGAGATTGTTTTTCAGTGGATTCTCAGCCATTGTGGGGTGCCTGGAAATGCCCGAAGGCCAACCTTTGACCAAAAATGGTTGTAAGTTACCACAGCCACAATTTCCTTTATCCTTTCATCAATTTAGTTCTGTGGTAAAGAAGAAAACAGACAGACCCTTAAGACAAACTTCTTTCAACTGATAAAACATGGAATATACTTGTTTTATCACCCATCCTAATTGTGCCCAGTGCAATTTTTTAATAAAAACAGATGTAGCTACTAATAATGTCCCTCTGTGCTAGTCAGGTTAAGCCATGGACTTTTTACATTTGACAACATGCACTGCACTTGATTTTATGTCTTTTAACACTGACTGACAACTTTACCAAAGCTACATTTTATTGAGCTGCTAGAGTTCTTATGGCAGATATCGCTACAGTTTAATGTACATAATTCTAACAGGATAGCAATCCTTGTATACAGCTTTGAAGGTTCAAGTATGTTGTTTTGCAATTGTACAGAAACTAATAAAATTCTTCCAGGGTAATCAGATCAGAACCCAATACATTATAATTGACAAGATTTTGAAAATGGATTTTGGAAATATTATTTGTAATGCATGAAATTTGAAACAAAGTAGTTATATTAACAAAATTTATAAAAAACTACTTTATATAAAAAATATTTTCTTAAAGCTTATAGATATTAAAATCAAGCACTAAAATTTACTTAACAAGTAAGTGAAAGATTTTATTGAAATAATTTTTTTTTTATCATCAAAACAAATTTATTCTAAACAATGAAAACAAAATGTAAACAAAAGAAAAAAAATATATTCAAACTAAATTGCTTCAGAGTAATTAAGATTTCAAAAACTTTATTTAGTAATTTAATAATTTATATACATGATATATCTATGTGAAAACTTTTGTGAAACATTGCATAATAAAAATCGTTATGGATCATTATTTTGCCAAGAGCACTTGAATAAATTAAATTCAGATATTTTTTAAAGTTAATTTGGTGATAAAAATTAAACTAAATCTAACTAATTAAAAAAAACTAATCTATTAACTAATTAAAAAAAATGTTGACATAAAAGGAAGTTTATAATAAAAGACTGATTTAATTAAGAGTCAATGCTAGTTTTTATGAGCATAATATGGAAGTTTAAAAAAAAAGACTTGACCAATATGTAAATTTTGTGTTGAATAGAATAAAAAAAAAAAAAAAAAAAAAAAAAAACATTAGTACAAATATGAAGAATAAAAATTATGCAAATTACTATTACCATGTTTTACTGAAAATATTGTTCTAAAAAAAAATGTTTTGATATTGAATATACAGTTTGACAAAAGCATTGACTAATTAAATCTTTTCATAATTAAAATTATTAAATTATAAATTTATGATCACATATACTGGGAATATCATAATTAAATAGACTAAAAGTATATATAAAAAAAAGCAATATTATTCATGAAAATCAAGAATAATGGAACAATGCCTATAAACAATTCTAGGTGTTGAACCAAGTGAATGTCAGACACTAGATGTGTAATTCCAATAATTAATTTTGATATGATAGTTTGTTCAGCAATCATAGCATTAAAATAAATAATAATGAAATTAGTTAGTACTTCAGTAGAATAATATATATATATTAGAATACAATTTACAACTTTGAAATTAAATTAATTACATTACTTTGAAATTGCATAAATACAGCAGAAATATATAGTTTCATAACAGCTAAGTATTTAAGTGAATTATAAATTAATGCCTAGATTAATAATTCTAGATGTACACAAGTTAATTATTGAAGAATAAACACATATTATAAAATAAATTTAACAACAATAAATGTCTTCCTAGAAATGAGAAAAAAAATATTTACGCTTATCATTCGAGTTCACAAAACTCATAATAAAATCAGACTCCAAAACTTTGCGGTTCTTTTGTCGCTTTCTGGATTGTTTACGTTCTCGTTTGTCATCATCTTTTTCATTCTTTTCATTTCGATCGACAAATGAGCGGTAGACATCCAGCAAATAATGTTGGGCTGAACTATCATGATGAATACGATGAGGTTTCGGCCTGTGGTCGAGACCCAACAGATTCAGAATTTCTTCTTGAAAATCTAATTTGTCCCTTTTCGTAAAAGGTTTATACAAAATACTTTGCTGACGACCATTGTCAGCGTAAAAACCTCCTGATAAAGACACTACGGTTTTAAAAAATAAATCTACTATAACAATGGCGAAAATGAAATAATGTCTTGACATTCTTCAATAGTTTCGTTTACCATCGCTTAGCATACTTATCACACCGTCACGCAAATAAGGAAAGACAGGATTGTGAGGAATTTCAAGATTTCTTTACAAATGCGCCAACTTGTTGCGCCAACTCAACAAAACAAGTTTACTGCGCCTGTCACAAAAATGTGTTAGGAAAACTTAAATGCTCTTCACTGTAGATTAAGACATTTTAGTTATATTTGCGCATCACACCATAAATTGATTTGTGATTAAAGTAATAAAATATTCGCATAGACAAAAGATGAAATGGGAATAAGATGAAATAACAAAAATTAGAGATGTGAATAAGAAATTTTTATAATAAAAGAAAAAAAAAATGAATAGAAAATTAGTTTCCATTTTGTAATAATGTGTTAGGAAAATGCGCTTCACTGCAGATTACGACATTTTAGTTACATTTGCGCATCACACTCAGAATTGATTTGTGATTAAAGTAATAAAATATTTACATAGACAAAAGATGAAATGATTTAAAAAAATTTGAGATATGAATAAGAAATATTTTATATAATGAAAAATAGAAAATAAGTTTCCATTTTGTAATAAAATATTTATTTGATCAGTGTTTATAAAAAATTAATTTTCCATGTATTTCAAAATGATAATATAAAAAAATTAAATAGTTCAATGAAAATGAATAACATTCAAACGAGCATTTTCTAATTTTAGGCAATCTGTTTCGTTTGTTTTACAACATATTTTACAAAAATTTAACAGAATTAAAAAAAAAAAAAAAAAAAAAAAATAGATATGTGCATTAAAAGTAAGATGTATATATAATACTTGGAATTAATTCTGAAAGCTATGTTTATCAAATGCAAAACACTACCAAAAAAGGTGTATAAGTATTAATAAACTATGCTATGTCGCATTGTATAGGAAGAATGGCTGCAAAGTGTCAGTTTCAAAACGTTTCAATTTCTATAGTTTATTTTTTTTACTTGTAAAATTATTAGTTTTGTTTTGGGGAGAAGAATTTTCGATTCGTTTTCAATGTTCTTGATCAGTTCTTCGTTTCCTTGAGCCAAACATTTTTGGTCCTGGATGCCTTAAGTTTACTTGTTGGTTTATAATTAAGATATGGACGCGGAGTATTCCTGTCCTATTAGCCGGGATATTATTTTAATTTCTTTACAACGAAGTTTTTTTTTCCTTCATAAAAATCGTTTGGAATTCTGTAGTTTTTAATTTTTATTTAATCTATTTTCGTTGTGCAGTTTTTGAACAATGGGGCCTGATGGCCGAGGGACTAGCGCTCTGCCGCTCGGTTCCACAGGTTTCGAGTTCGAGCCCCAGCTGGGCCATGGATGTCTGTACTGGTTCGGAAACCAATATAAGCCGTAGGTCCCGGTCTAACATGGCTGTAAAGCGTTGAGGGTAGTGCTGACAACCCATACTCCTTAAAAAAAAAAAAGCATCTCCCGTCTAAAAATCTGCCAGCAGGTAGACGGCCTCGACCCAGCATGGGGCTGTTGCGCAACTGATGATGATGATGATGAGTTTTGAACAATAACTGATGAAGATAATTTATATTATTTATTGATAATTTTTCTTAATCTAAGATTGGTGTTATGCGTTTTGTTCTTACATTAAATTCTGCATTTTATGGGTATCATGTATATCGATTTTATTTTTTAATTAAAAAAATTTTTTTTTACATTACATATTTTTAAGTATTGACTCATAAATGTTTGTCCTTTGTATTCATGGCTATTAAAAACGAGCTTTCTCAGGAGTTGGAAGGTTCGACCTCTCATTTTCGAGGGGCCTGATGGCCGAGTGGCTAGCGCTCTGGCACTCGATGACATAGGTTTCGGGGTTCGAGTCCTGGCGGTGCCATGGATGTTTGTGGTGGTTCAGAATCCACTTTAAACCCCGTAGGTCCCAGTCTAATAGGATCGTAGAGCGTGGCGGGAATAGGGTTACTCGCGTCTGTAGCATATCTTCAAGCTACACGTGCCCTCTGGGTAGTGCTAAATGAGTAACAGTAAATGAGTGCTAAATGAGAACCCTTTTTGGCATAAAGATTAATTTCTCTGTATCGCCAGCTGCATTAGAACAACTCTCATCTTGAAACCCAAACAGATACTGTAAAATGTACTGTAACGGATGGACTGTACTTGGTATGATTACGTAGTGAACATTCCAAATATTCAATCCGAAAATTTATTCTGGAAACTCAACGTTGCGTATATAAATACAAGACGTTAAAGTTAGCTTTTATTTATTTAAAAGACGCATTCTGGAATCTGACGAGCATACACTCAACAGCCAAAACATTATGACCATCCCTACATTTTGCAATGAACTCGCCTGGATGAAAGGCACGTGATCATGGAAATGGTATTTAACTGGTAAAAAGTGGTGGTATTTGGGCGTCCATGCCAAGGCGGGTTGAAGCTGCGTTGCGCTCAAAGGTGGGCCAACTCGTTATTGACAGGTTGTCATAATGTTTTGGCTCTTGAGTGTAGTGCAAGTCAAGAACATTAAACTGCAACTATTTAAATAAAGTAGACACAACCCGCCTCCCCTTTGATTTTCTTGCGTTCCATCTAATCATATTGCCATTTTACTTGAAAAATATAAAAAAAAATTCCACCCCACCCCCCTAAAATAAAAGAAAGTTTTCTGATTTTGATGAAGAATTAAAACAGGAAACATCACCCATCTTAATTTCATAGGAAAAGTAAACGCTTAAGTAAAACAAAAAGCACTATTTGGACGTGACTAGCACTCGGTACCACAGGATTTTCAGGTTCAGTTGCTCGGTTGTGACAACGCGGTGCCATGTGTGTTTGTAGTGGTTCGGAATCCACTTTAAGCCGTAGGTTCCGGTCTAATATGACTGTAGAGAAAAAAAAAAACAACACTACCAAAAGTAAAAGGAGTTAGCGTCACGGAGCCAAGTCATACTTTTAATTTGCTCCAAAATCAAAACATCCGAGCCGAATAGTTCCTCCCCTTTCCTTCCTTCCATGAGACCACATGGGTTCTTGAACTTGGTCTAGATGATGCTGTTTATCAAGTGGGACAAGAAACAACAACAGAAAAATATTATATTCAATTTCTATTTTATAGCAGGATGCAGGTGCGCTATCTACATTTTTTTAAACTTATCTACAATGATTATTATCACAAACTTGTTCCGTTTTAAAAATGGCGCTAAACAAGCTAGATGTGGTTGTTGCTGAATAATACATTAAAAAGAGAAAGCCTGTTTGGGTCAACACATATTTCTGAACAAACGCTTTTAGGCATAAATATTGAAAAAAAAAAATGATTAAGAAATGGTGTAATAGAGGAGTAATGTAATTTCGTAGAGGTTTTAAAAATAATAAAAATAATTTTAATGTTCGACTCGTGGCTCAGCTAGTGAGCATTAGAGATAAGTTCAATCCGCTGGTGGCATTGTTGTACACACTGTTTCAAAAAACGATTAGGCTTGATGTCGTTTGTGATGTTCAGCAACTTGCCTCTTTAGTCAGACTACCTGCCGGGAGTTTATCGGATTTCCTCCCATACGATACGCAAATGCTGGGTAGTTGGCCCTAAAAGTGAAGGTACTGCCCTCCTTCTTCAGCGACACGGAGCCAAGTCAGACTTTCACCTAAGGGTGTTCCATCACAAGAGAAGCTGTCTTCGTCATATTCTTCCTGAGAACACGCGGGTTCATGGATTTGATCTGTTGTTGTTTATTATGACCACTTAGTAGACATCTACACCAAGCCCACGAACCTGTATAGACTCATGGTTGGTGGGAAAGGGCGGCAACTTGCGTTGTGATGGAGCACCCGTAGGTTGAAGTCTGACTTGGCTCCGTGACGCTCTATAGTCATATGAGACCAAGACCTAGGATTAGAAGTGGATTTCGAACCACTGCAAACATCCATGGCAACGCCGGGACTCGAACCCGAAACCTGTGGCACCGAGCACTAGACTCTCGGCACTTCATGCACTGGATTTGATCTAGATGTTGCTGTCGACCAAGTGGGACAAGAGACAACAACATAATTTAAATTGTAATTAATCAAAATTTTAAATTACATAACATCTTAAGAAAAATTAGATGAGAAAAAAATACCACTATAAGTAATAATTTTCTTTCAAAACTACTTTGTGTCAAGTATAGCCTACTAGCACCCTAACAAGTAATCGATTCGCCTGTTTCCGGTATTGAAATGGATATTTCCTTTCTATACAACCAGTACTTAAACATGTTATCACTTTTTGCCTTCACCTCAGAAAACTTGACTACCTCCAAAATATTACTATTGAAATATTGCAAATGGTAAGTTGTACATGAGAAATGTAAAACTATACACATCTTTTAACTTAAAGATTTTGTTAAGTGCATTTTCATAAATTCGTCAATAGCTTTAATGATCACGAGAATACTGTAATTCAGAATATAGATTACTACGTTCCAAATTTTAATATTAAAAGACATGGCCCAATTTTTCTTTTAATTTTGAAATTTTTATATTTGTTTTCATTTCTGATCTTTAAAACTTTTTTTCCCTTCGTATTTTAATTGTTTTCTGATAAATTACTAATTCTGAGTAATTAATCATATTCCTTCAACTTTACTAAACCTGCAATACAGGTTTGGTTTGTCGCTCTACGGTCATCTTGTGCACACGTGGGCTAAACAGACCGGGACCTACGACTTAAAGTGGATTCCGAACCACTTCAAACATCCATGGCACCACCAGGACTGGAACCTGAAACCGGTGGTACCGTGCGCCAGAACGCAATACAACAGATGAGCTCTTTTCGGGACTAGTATGCTCCAGGTTTGGTCTGTCGTTTTATGGTCATTTTGTGCATTCTTTTTGGCTAATTAGACCGGGACCTACTGTTTAACGTGGATACCGAACAGCTAACAATCATTCATGCCACCGCCATGATTCGAACCTGAAGTACGTAGTACCAAAGGCTAGAGCGCTAGCCAACTGGCTATCAGGCCACAGTATGCTCTAGGAGATTACCTAGTATTATGCAATCAGTAGCTTAAATATAGTTACTTTTGCACTACAAAAATCGCACCAAGTACTAAAGCAATTATTAAATTAATATGTTGCTGTTCTAATGCAGCTGGAATACAGAGACAGTTAATTTTTATGCCATAAGCAAGGGCTGCACCGCTGCTACTCATTTTACACTACGTGAAGCTTGAAGATATGCTACAGACGCGAGTAACACCACCCCTCACAATGCTCTCACAATCCTATTAGACCGGGACCTACGGTTTAAAGTGGATTCCGAACCACTACAAGCATCCATGACACTGTTGGGACTCGAATGAAACCTTATGCACCGAGTGCCGTCACTCAGCCATCAGGTCCCAATTAAATTAATATAACATCAAGCAATGAATTTTTTGTTTAGTTTTTATTATGTCATAATGTTTATCATGTGAACTATATATTAATTAATTTTCGAAGTGTTCTTTCTGTTTCTCCGTGCTGCCAAGTTACAGCGAGTGCTTACAGCACCACAGCCACGATTTAGATTCGTCTTGCAAAAGTTAGAATATTTTTTTGATCATTAAGGCACATTTATTAAAATTTGCAATTTATACTGCTTTAAAAATTCTAAACCCGCATATTTTTTATTATTACATATTATAAACAATCGCGTAAACTTCTTTTTGTTGTTGTTGTTGTGTATCATAATTAAGCAATATTAATATAGAGGGATTGATAAAAGATAAAGAAACACGAGAACGGCTTTTGCAGTATTATACATACAATAAAAACTGTATCAAATAAACATATTTGTTGTTGTTGTTGTTGTGTGTTCCTATCATAATTAAGCGATATTAATATAGAGGGATTGAAGTATTATACATACAATAAAAACTGTATCAAATAAACATATTTTTTGTTGGTGTTGTGTGTTCCTATCATAATTAAGCAATATTAATATAGAGGGATTGATAAAAGATAAAGAAACACAAGAACGGCTTACAGTATTATACATACAATAAAAACTGTATCAAATAAACATATTTTTTGTTGTTGTTGTGTGTTCCTATCATAATTAAGCAATATTAATATAGAGGGATTGATAAAAGATAAAGAAACACGAGAACGGCTTACAGTATTATACATAAAAACTGTATCAAATAAACATATTTTTTGTTGTTGTTGTGAGTTCCTATCATAATTAAGCAATATTAATATAGAGGGATTGATAAAAGATAAAGAAACACGAGAACGGCTTACAGTATTATACATACAATAAAAACTGTATCAAATAAACATATTTTTTGTTGTTGTTGTGTGTTCTATCATAATTAAGCAATATTAATGTAGAGGGATTGATAAAAGATAAAGAAACACGAGAACGGCTTACAGTATTATACATACAATAAAAACTGTATCAAATAAACATATTTTTTGTTGTTGTTGTGAGTTCCTATCATAATTAAGCAATATTAATATAGAGGGATTGATAAAAGATAAAGAAACACGAGAACGGCTTACAGTATTATACATACAATAAAAACTGTATCAAATAAACATATTTTTTTTGTTGTTGTTGTGTGTTCCTTTCATAATTAAGCAATATTAATATAGAGGGATTGATAAAAGATAAAGAAACACGAGAACGGCTTACAGTATTATACATACAATAAAAACTGTATCAAATAAACATATTTTTTGTTGTTGTTGTGTGTTCCTATCATAATTAAGCAATATTAATATAGAGGGATTGATAAAAAACACGAGAACGGCTTAAGTATTATACATACAATAAAAACTGTATCAAATAAACATATTTTTTTTGTTGTTGTTGTGTGTTCCTATCATAATTAAGCAATATTAATATAGAGGGATTGATAAAAGATAAAGAAACACGAGAACGGCTTACAGTATTATACATACAATAAAAACTGTATCAAATAAACATATTTTTTGTTGTTGTTGTGTGTTCCTATCATAATTAAGCAATATTAATATAGAGGGATTGATAAAAGATAAAGAAACACGTGAACGGCTTGACCGATCGCTGCTTTAGAATATAAACGTTCTTGACTGTAGTGAAGACCTAACATAAGAATGTAAAAGGGCTCCCTATCATTGCATTCCAAACTTGAGCAGGAAATGGTCTGTTATTTATTTCGAGAGGAAGAATGCCGATAAGGGGAGGACCCCCACGATGACCCTACGGAATGCCCTCTCATTATCAACCCCTATGAAAATCGAGGGTCTGAGACCAGTTTGCAGGCGCCAGGTTCGTCTGCCTTTAGTCATTTCCGTTTGAAGTCGACTCATGGAAAACACATGAGCAAACATGAAAGTTGCATAGCTAAGTATATTATTCAATGCTTAACTTTCTATTTTTAGAAATACTCAAGATTTGGAAAAAAAATAAAAAATGCAGAGAATAATGTGGTGTAAAATTCTCTGCATTTTAATTTTTTTCCAAATCTTGAGAATTAAATGCTTGAAATTAATTAATATGTGATAAAACACAGAATGTGTAACAGCTTCATGTTAGATAATTATTATTGGTACGGTTATATAACTTTTTCCATCATTTTTGGAAAGTGCTAGATTCAAATAAGGAATTTAAAAATTATAATTACTTTATGAAAATGATATTTGTGTTATATAATTTTCATAAAGTGAATGAATTATCCATTAAAGCAATGAAAGCTTTGTTTTCGTCAATTTAAAGGTTTTTTTTTTCTTTGGAATGGGGGCCGAGTGGCTAGTGCTCTGGTGCTCTCGGTACCACAGGTTTTGGATTCGAGTCCCCGTTTTGCCATGGATGTTGGTAGTGGTTTGAATGCACTTTAAACCGTAGGTTCCGGTCTAATAGGATCGTAGAGCGTTGTGGGGATAATGTTACTCGCGTCCGTAGCATATCTTCAAACTACACGTATCCCCTGGGTAGTGCTAAATGAGTAGCGCAGCCCTTGCTTATGGCATAAAGATTAATTGTCTCGGTATTGCCAGCTGCATTGGAACAATAACAACTGTATTGGAATGTTTACTTATCGTTGAATTCTAATAATAAATTACGAGTGGAGAAAAATTCCATTCATACATTCAAGTGAAACTTTTCATTCATTCATAAATTCCTCAGAAGATTCCTCGTCAACCTGCTAGATTTCATTGATACATGCATTAAAAGGCATTAGGCATTGGTTCGCAATCAGACAATGATGTAAAACCCGTTCTATGCTTAGAAAGGACACTATAGCCGTTGGGCTCAAGTACATTCTTTCCGAATTACGAAGAAAATATGTGATTGCAAAGTAGCGGACAACCCGTGATTTCTCCTCGAGCAACGCTGAATCTACTAATAAATCTGAAAATCCTCGAAAATAAATGAACCATTTTATTTTTTAAATTATACTTTTAAAATTACATTACGTAGATTTTGAACAGAATATACTAATCATTATTATAAACAGATAATTTTATCATCATATTACTTCCAATTTTTTTTTTTTTATTATTATTATAATAAGAAATTTTTATGTGTCAAAATTAAATTTAATTTTAATTGCAGTAATTTGTAAAAAGATATAAATTCACTTAATTTAGGAGAAGCTGTAAAACATGTCTATTATATAAATAAATTTAAATAAAAAAATCTCACCATTTTTAATTTTGACTGCTTTGTAGTATTATTATCGTGTGTGAACATCATGCTGTCCTGGTTAGGGGTCCGAAAATGGGGGCCAAGCAAATAAAACTCTTGAAATTTTCTGGAAAATCTTTGGGCCACTTATCTTTTGAAATGATTCACGGATAACGTTAGTCTTAATGAATATTCTGAGAATTTGGCTTTTGATTGAAGTATGGTTTTGTATCACTTTTCATGTTTTGGCTTGGGATTTGAAACATTTGCATTTCCAATGGCTATAAGTACTCATCCGTAATTGATCAATTTCTTCTTCTTAAAGTTTCATATTTATCCCTTTTGACATTTTCTGGTGCCTATTGATCTGTATAATGTTTCTTATTATGTTTGGAATGCTTCATTCATCATTTATGCCTAGAATTTTCAAACTTTGATATATTCTCTTAGCTATTGAATGTGATGGTTTTTTTGTTCTGGCAAACACAGCTTGTCTTGGAAAATTTTGCTGCATAGACGTTACTCATTCTTCATTTATGCGCGTGTAGAATATTGACGCGGGTAACTTTGATATATTCCGGGACCTTTTGGCTGTTGAATGCCATAGCTTTATTTGTAGAATTTGGCAATACGCTAGCCACTCGGCCATTCAGGCCCCTCGAATATGATAGTGATTCTTGTAGAATTTGGAATACTTCATTTTCATTATGCCTAGAATATTGAAACTTTGATCATATTCTTTTTGGCTGTTGAATGTCATATAGCTTTATTTGTAGAATTTTGAATACTTCCATTTTTCTTTACTTCAGAATTGGGAATACTTTATTATTATTTTTAAGTAGGCTGGATCAATACGAGTAATCCTTTGTTATCCAATATCCGTCACCTTATTAAAAGGTACTTTAAGCTGTCTGTAGCTCTGAAACACAATTTTTTCCACAATTCCTTGTACATTTATTTACAGTTTACTGCTAGAAGTTTTTTTAATATTAGTAGCTTTATTATATATATGCATCATAACCGTAGAGAGTTCACACGCATGTATAATTTATAATGAATGGAAAACATTATAAAAAATTAAACCATGAATTTGATACCGGACAATACATTGGTTTATAAGCATTTGATTCAATTTCTTAGTGATTAACAATCGAAAAAAATGAATAATCAAATGGTTTATGTTTTCTTTTTTAATAATTAAAAAGGATTTAATGCTTCTTATTCAAACAGGTTTGTGAATCTTAATGTAAAATCAGCTCATAAGATACTAAAGTGAAACGCTATTGTGATATTCCCATAAAATGTACTCTAATTTATTGCAACAAATGTCTGCCCATAGTTGATTTTTTTTCTTGTACTACAGCATTTGATTGTAATTAATCAAAATAGCAACGAACCTAGACCTAGCATAAGTCGATAGCAGACCGAGTCCATGAATCCGTGCGATCTCATGGAAGGAAGGAGGGGGCAGCTACTGATGTGATGGAGCACCAATAGATAGAAGTCTGACTTGGAAGTCGTTGGAAAGGGACGGAAGTGCCTTTCGGGAGGACTACTTAGGGGGAACTATTCATTTTGCGTGTCGTAAGGGGAAAACCCGGAAATTTTTACCAGGTATTGCGACTCACGAGGCAAGATACTGAACATCAAAAACGCCATCGAATCTGTTCGTTTTTTGAAACAGTGCGTACAACAAAGCCGGCAGTGGATGTACCTCAGACCTAATGCTCATCAGCACCGCATATTGCCACTGAGCCACGAGTCCGACTGTCCCTAGTTGATTGTAAAAGAACTGAAATTCTTATTTTCTGGTGAGAAATAAACAAAAATAAAAGATGCTTCATTCAAGCTAGCGTGTTATTGATAAAAATTATTTTCCTATTTGGAATAAACTAAAAAAATACATATTAATTTTTTTTTTTTTTTAACTTCAACATTAAATTAGCACCAGATCATGTTTAAGATTCTCCCCCCCTCCCCTATTTCTGAACTAGACCAATTTTTGTGAATATCATGCAATTTGTGAGCTAATAAAATTGAGATATAAAAATAAATAGATATGCGATGAAATACTAATCGTAACACTCTTCCAACTTCACGGCATTTCTAACGATGTCTATCAACGTCTATTAGTCTGGCAATTGTACTCGATCAGCGAACACGTATAGTTTGTTACATCCTCCCCATCCCCGAGAGAAACTTATAGTATCCTTTTAATTGCTTTCTTTGCATGTTTAAATGATATGCATGCAATGTTTTTGCACTACTAAATATAAAAATCACTACGTTAATTACATATATGACTCTTATTGTACCCCATAATTCTCTTGTTCACAGCACTCTTTAATATTGTCTATCCTTATATATTCTCGCCCATGCAAGTTGCAAGTCTTATTAATATCCACAATTTTCGACAACTTTGTTTTCAAAATTTTTAAATGCAACACTTATCATCCCAATAACGAAACCGCAAAGAAGACAACTTTTGACGGGCACAAAATGGTGATAGAACTCCCAAATAGTGCATGCTGACTGTAGTCTGCACTAAAATAGGACCGATTCTTTTATGTGTGCACTAGGAGATGTTACATGACAGTAGTAAACTGTGCATCGATATGGCACAATCACCAAGTACCGTAATAAAAAATTTAAACAAATTCAGAATTTCTGAGAAAATAACCCCCAGCTTTAACCTATTTGAAACAGATAATAAATAAAAAAAAACTACAATTCTTTTTATCTTTTACATCATAGCTATAATATAAAACATTTTGTTCAGTTTCTTTTCAGTTTGAACTATAAATATCAAATTGAATCTCAAGACATTCATACGTTTAAACAATCGTGTTCATCTAATCTATCTTTTAACCCAGCTAAAATAGGATTGATTCTTTTGACGTGTGCACTAGTAAATAATGATAGTAATGTAAGCTGCGCATCGATTTGGCACAATCACCTAGTACCATGATTAAAAAAAAAGTTCAAAATTGGGGAGAAACAAACCTCAGCTGAAATCCGACCATTGGAAACAGACAGTAAGTTCAGTTTTTAAAAAAAAGAAATAAGAGATCCATACGTTTCACAATTCTTTTTATATCTTTTATTTCATCAATATCATATAATATAAAATGTTCTTTCCAAATAAATTTCAGTTTTTAAAATAAATATTAAACTGAATCTCAAGAGATCCATACGTTTCAACAACCTTGTTTATCATATATCAAATGTCATTATCACAGTTTCAACAGATCAATATCATATGTAGGATATAATCAGTTAAACCATGACATGTTTGCTTCCAAATGTCAAATTATCAACAGATGACACATTTTGACAGCAACTGAAAAGTGTAGGATGTCATAATCCATACTAAACCATGACATGTTTGCGTACTCAAAGGATGTCAACAGTTTCATTAAAGTAGCCAGCTGCGTCTACAATTGGTGCAATCAACTGGGTGATAGATATATTTCAGAATTTCTGAAGGGGAAAAAAAAAATACTTAACGTATAACTTAAATTAAATTTAATTAATAAAAACGTATAACTTAAATTAAATTTAAGTTATACGTTTGAAGTTTTAGTCACTTAATTTTAATGGCAGACAGTTTGCATTTAGTCTTTTCAGGTATAAATTTCCATCGTCATCCATATAAAAGAATAACAGCTTTTCTGGTGAACAAAACTGTGGTTAAACATTCCATTAATGAAACACAGCTAGAATCAGCACTATAGTATAATAACTGGTACTTTTGCATCTATAGAGTATGTAGACAGACAAGCTTTCGCATCTATAGAATAAGTAGACAGCGTTCATCGCATTAGCAAACTGCATATAAATTAATCAAGTCTGCAATGTTTATTTGTCCGAAGATCTGTATATTTTCGAAACACATTTAAAACAATCTAGTCATCTTCATCACTTTTTCTTTTTTTAAAGTCACTAACTTTGTGAAGTTTTATTCAATTTCTTTGCGGTTCGTACTAAGTCAGTCAGTGTCTTTTCAGGTATACATTTCCATCGTCATCCGTATAAAATTTCTTTTAAGAATAAAAGTTTTTCTGGTGAAAAATTGTGGTGTAATATTCCGTTAATGAAACTCAGCTAGAGTGAACACTATATAATAACTGGTTCTTTTGCATCTATAGAGCATGTAGACAGCGTTCATCTCAGTATCAATCTGCATATACATTAATCAAGTCCAAGTGCAATAATTTAGTAATCAATTAATTATCAATTATTCTATTTATTAATCAATTAATTCCAAGTCCAATTATGAACTAATCAAGTCCAATCATTTATTTGTCCAAGGATCCGTATCTTTCCGAAGCACATTTAAAAACAATCTATAGTCATCTTCACTTTTCTTTTTTTAAGTCACTAACTTTGTGACGTTTTATTCATTTTCTTTGCAGTTGGTAGGGAAAAAAAAAAAAAATCTGGATCTAAAAACATCCACAGGTTTCAACAACCATATTTTCACCCTCCGTCAGAATAAATTTGCCGTTGCCATCCGTATACAGATAGGAGAAAGATGACAGGGCTTTCGGGGCACAAGATGGCGGAGGAACATTTGGAGTTCTAAAGTGCATCAGGGTCTGTACCACAGCATGACTGGTTGTATTCATGGTTGAACCTAGAGGAAACGTGCACTGCCCATAACAGTGGTAAGCATGGAATCCATCCGGCGCGATCACTTGATTCTGAAATAAAACAAAATGTTTTAAAGTCAGTTCTTACTTTTTTTTTCACTATATTGCAGAAAGACCTTTATAAATAAATTTCATTCATTTTTTTAAGTTTAGCTAGCGCCATCTATTGGTAGATATGTGCAACTTAAATGTAAAAAAAAAAAACTAAAATTTTAATTAAATCTAACGAATGAATTAATATTTGAACAAACTGTATTCACATCCAGTGTCATCCCTCCAAGTTAAAAATGTATTTGAATTGAGTGGATGAATAAAAAGTATTTTATTGAAAATTTGAACAAGATATGTGTGAGCTAAAGGAAGATTGTGTATATTTAAAAGAACACTAGAAGCAATACGTAAC
>BPLR01012823.1:0-122668 GCA_021605095.1 Caerostris extrusa | reverse complement strand
ATGTTGTGAAGCAGCTATTGAAAAAACCTTAACTGATATAACCAGACTATGAAGGATATCAAATCGGTGGGAATGTACAAAAATAGATTGATTAGCTGACAGGTACTAAGAGATAACAAATTAAACATCATGCTGTGACGATTTAAAAAAAAAAAAGAAATTAAAATTTGATCTACCGTACAGAGAAAATGTACCAAACAATTTACATGCTTATACAAATTATTTCACTAATGCACTGGAATCACTGGATGAGAGAGACACATTACTGTACAAGATCATAAATAATATTATGGATCATATTATATACATATATATATACATAACATACATGTATATATATATATATATATATATACATATACACACACACAATGACAGGGCATATATATACAAGTTCTGTACAAGTTGTTTTGAAGTTAAAAGACCAAACAGATATTAATATAGTAGTTCTTAGCCAGCATGCACCAAGTAACACTAGCACGTAGTAGTTCGACAAGGTACAAAGGGTATGAGACCATTTGGTACACTCATTAAGTGCTGCTCACTTTACTGTAGCATATCATCTGAAGAATTGTTGACAGGACATTTTACCGCCATCATTGGAATGAACACTATAAAGCTCTCGCGTTTCCATCAAGAGAATTTTTCCCTCTGGTGTAGTCCGTTTGGGTTATGCTCCTGGTGGGAGGGAAATGCAATTTCTGACTCAGCATCAGAATCTCTCTCAAGAGTTTGTGAGTCCATCCATTGAGTCCTCATAGGAGTGGAGGCAGTGGCAGAGTCACAATCAGTCTGCTTGGCGCTCGTTTGTCAAAGAGTGAAATAGAAGGACACTTCACGGAAATGGTTTTGGTTGATGTCTGGAAGCAACATGTCCAATTGGCTCGGTAAAGTTGGTCTGGCCTTGGGGTTCTGGCCCAACATAACTCCATGATGATGGCATACCTAAAGTTAAATATTTCAAATGCATACAATTAAATGTGGTTAAATCCTGTACAAACTAAAAAGAAAGGATAAATTAAAATTAAATATGTTGTACAATATTAAATAATAAGAAATTGTTATTTATAAAGTATTAAAAAGAATATTTTAGAATTCTTTTGATATACCAGAACATTGTAATAATAATTTAAAAAAAAAAAAAAAAGCAAAGCTTGTAAATACTGTACTTAAACTTACAATTTTGGGCAGTTGAGTTTTGACATTTTCCCCCAGATATAACGAAATGGAGTACTTTTGTTCATTAGCTAATCCTTGGGCATGGCTGTGATGCTAAAGTTGCCATTTCCCAAAGCACCACACCATAAGACCTTTTAAAATTTTTAAAATATATAATTATATTCTTATGATTAGAATACAATTAAATTTTGTATTACAATGCAAATCATTTTTTATCTAGTAAACACAAAATGAATCAATAAAATAAGCCTTTCATGAGAAAAAAGTAACTGTATTAGAATAATTTTAAAATACATTTATATGTTGTTAAACTACAATCTAAGCCTCTCCTTTTATTTGATTATTAACTGAATGAATAAAAATAAAGTTAACATATAAGTATTATATATTTTTTTAAATGCATAAATTAACATCTTTTTAAATATGTAAAATGGTTGTCTTTATTTATGAATTTCAAAAGTAGCAAAAGTAACTAAATTCTTTTACTGTATTTGTACAAGAAAAGTAGTACTACATCATATAATGACTAATGTATTCTTCTTCAATCAAATACTTTTTATAAGAAATCAATGACTTAAAATATTTGATACTTTAATGTAAACAAAAATTTACACATTAATTTTCATTTAAAAATATAATTTTTAAATGATCATTTAAAGGTAACTTTATAACTTTTTTGTTTATAAATTATAAATCACTCACCAAATGTCAGACTGTAGAACTAAATAAACCATCTTTGCAAGCATTCTGGAGCCATCAGCGGACAGGTGCACATAACCCTTACCACCTTTACGATAATAGTCTGTTTCATAAATATCTCGGGTCATACCAAAATCTCCTATTTTTCACTGTTAAGTCATCAGAAACCATGCAGTTTCGAGCAGCTAAGTCTGTGCACAAACTTTTAGCAGCAAAAAGAGCCATTCCATCAGCAATTTCAACTGCCATTTCCTAAAATTTCACTCAATGTTGGTGGTGATACGGTGGTTTCCCCTATGTTATCCTAAAATTAAATGTATATATATGAAACAAGAATTTTATAGTTATAAATAATAAAATATACTTCATTCAAATTTTCCATATAAGCATTGTAGGAAAAATACAAACAAGATAATAATAAAATTGCATTACAATGTATTATATTTGCTACTATTTTACTTTTAAAAAATTAAGTAAGAAATTTCAAAATGAAATTATAATAACTTTCCAAAGAATGACATTAAAAACAATAATGGCAAAAATAGAAATATAGAATTTTATTTTATTGTGCATGTAAATAGTGGTAATAATATTTTTTTATCAGAAAATTATCTATTTCTATCCTATTTCAAAATTATTAAAACATAAGGATAAATCTAAAAGAAATTCTAAATTTTAAAATATATTTTAAGTTACATATGAAAACCCATTAATTATATTACTTAATGGCATAACATGCAATGCAAGTAATAATATAAATATTTATACTTCATTGTCTGGACGCCGGACCGAAGATAAGCCTTTAGATCTCCTTTCCCCCATTAATTCCATTATATGACCAATGTTTGGATGACCTTTGGAAACAACCCCAACAATTTGACAACATGATGACAATTAAAAGCTCTGTAAAAAAGATTGTAATTTTTAAATAAAAGGAAAAAAGCAATTTGTAGAATTTAATAAAACTGCTATAATATTTATATTTTACAGTTTTAAGCAAAAGTAAATCTATAGAAAATGAATCATTAAAAATGCTTTCCCATTAAGACAAGATTTTATATCAGTACTTGAAAGATGATTGATACAATTTCTTTCCAGGTGTTGATGAGAGTTGCAGTTAGTTTGATCAGAGAAGATGGGCTACTTAGCTGAGCACATATTTAATGTTCTAATTCCAGTCACAGATATTAGACACCATGAAGGCTAATTCAATTTTTGAATATTTGTCATTAACTTAGACATAAAAGATCTGATGAATATAGATAGAACAGTTCTTCTGCTGAAAAAAGAAATAGGTTTTCTCAAATTATTATAAAAAGCTGGGAGTGAGATGCTGCCCAATATGCCAAGACATATTTTGTAGCAAAATTTTCAGCCAAAATATCCACGCAGAATCATGAAAAACACCTTCATTTTGTATGTTCCTCAATCAAATGACACAATAGTGTGTGAAGAAACGTTAGCCAAACCCAGAAGTACCCAATAAGTTACAGGACATTGAAATTTCTAAAACTGATATGTAGTCCAACTAAATATCATAATATTACAATATATCAACTTTTATAAAAATTTAAAATAAAAGGTACTTGTTTTTAAATAATAAAAATGAAATAAAGTCTTTGAACCTCATGAACCACCAAATTTAAAAAAAAAAAGTTTTTAATGAGTATTTTCTTGCACGAGTAATGATTATTTTAGTTCACTTGCCATTTTATTTTATTGTCTTCAAAACAAAAATTTCATTTTTAAAACAAATCTCCTTTTTCCTATTTGCTTATGCAAATTTAATTGCAAATGATCTAAGACTTTATTTAGTGCTAAATAATAAGGTATATTCCTTTAATTTTTCATGAACAGTTTCAGAGTATAAATTTTTTTCTTGCACAATAAAAAATATAAATATATTAACTTTGATTACATGAAGGAAAAATATTGAGGATAGAAAATAATTATTTGTGAGTTTATTATAAAAGGAAAGGGAGGGGAGATGAATTAAGATTATCCATATATTTTTTTACACTTTAAAAGTAAGCAATCTGTAAAATATTATGAAATATGTTTTCCCATGCAAAAAAAAAAAAAAAACATACAAGAATAAATTCATAATAAAATTAATGAATGTTTAGTTGGATACTCAGTATTAATACTAAGTAGAAAAATTATAATGATTGCTTAGCGAGATGATATCATATAATTACGAATTTTGAAACAGATACAAAAGAAATTTCTGCAAAACTTCGCATATTCAGAAACTTGAGTGTGGGTAAAAAATCTAATTAATTTTTAATGACTTTTAATTAAGCTTGATATGGTAAAATAAAAAAAATCTCTTTTAGATAGTAAATTTTAAAAAGGTTAAGTTGATAAAGAATATTGTGCAGGTCTTATCAGTTTCAAATTTTTCATCTTTTTAATTTAAATCAAAAATAGCCTTTTAAATAAAATCAGTCCAAGAACTATTCTTTTTGTTTACAATTTACATTATGAGTTTTTATATTTCAGAAAAAAGAATCATTAAACGTATAGATTACATAAAATATACGTACATATAAATATCAAACATTTGAATAAAAACAATTTTTAAATGAAAAGATAAAAAAAAAAAGTGAAACTTTATAAACATTTTTATTTTACCTTAAGAAAATATGTATCTCTGCATTTTTTAGCAACAAAGATGTGATATTCTTACTTACCACATCAACACTAGTACCAAATGCTATAAGGCATATTGGTACTCTGAATTACAAGATGGAGAGTTAATTTAAAAATATAACTCTGACTCATTCATAAAAATAATTTTTATTTTTACAAAATTTTGGGGATTAATATTAAAATGAAATGTTAATGAGACAATTCAATTAGATCCTTTAGTAATGCAAGTAAGTGCCAGCAGACTTTTCTCAGTGCTAAGGCACTTATAAAGGCATCACAGATTAACAACAACAAAAAAAAAAAGATCTTATAAAAGCTATTCTATTATTAAGAAAAATAAGATTTAATGTAATACATATATAGCATATAGAAATGTGCTTAAAATGTAGAATTTTCTTTGTGTTAAACTATTATATGATACTTTTTGGTACCTGCAAATTTGGCATTGTTATTTTTACAGGATATATGTAGAGTACAAGAATGTCTCCTAAGTTAATGCAATATTATAGCTTTAAAGTTGTAAAAAATACTTTATTGTGGAAAAACTGTTTTTATAAATATACCAAATTCAATAAAAAGTCATTGAATTTATTTCACATATCTTTCTAAACCATTAGTAAAATCATACATAAAATTATGTGAAAGAGTCAGGAGTTGGTATAAAAATTCAACTCAGAAATTTTTTGGTAAACTCTCCATCCTTGCTAATTTGCCAAATAATAAGTTATAAAGAGACTGCCGAAAAAAGCATATCACAAATCGCTAGATACATTCAATTCCTACATCCAATTTCAGCAGTCAAATTGGAGCATTAGATAAATTGCAACAGATATAGGAAATCGCGAAGCCATCCAACATACAAGTCAAGCCAGAGTACTGTCATTCAATTGGCAGCTTGGATTCATCCACCGTCTCCCATTTTGGAAGTGATTATTCAATTTTGGAAATTGGAATAGCTTTTCTCCTCATAGGAAACTGAGAAATTAATGGATGCCTGTGTCGCTAGTTGTATCCCCCCACCCCTCGAGACCATCGGAAGCATGACACCAGAATAAAAAATCAGAGTCAACAATAATTTTTAATATTGGATTTTAGGGCTATGACATCAGAACTTCGATATTCTAACATCACACTTTTGTCAATATAGGAATAGTGAAATTGGATATGTGATTTTTGGACTTTCGTTATTTTATAAATATCGATTTAAAGCCCATAATGACCTAATATCTATTGGAATATATCTAATTATGAAGTGAGAATAATCACTAGGAAAAAAAAAACCATATTTTCCATTGCTTCATTGATTAGAGCAATTTGCAATATATATATATATATATTGCAAATATATATATATATATATGGTATCTCAATGATATTTATTGTCAAAACACAATCCATTTAAAATTTGCTAAATAAGATGTTTTGTTATTGAATAATACATTGAAACGTATAAGTCTGTTTAGATAAACAAATATCTGTGAAAAATAATTTTGCATTAATATTACAAAAATCAATAAATAAAAACCATTTTAAAAATCACATTTGTCCATAAAGTCAATTACTAAATTTACATAATACCATGAATCAATATATATAAAATCACTATTTAATGCATACTCTTACAATGGGATAATAATAGTAAGTTAATAGTTTAATAATTTATTTTTAAAGCTGAAAAGTAAATGAACTAGCAATATATATAAATATACTAACTTCATAACAGAAGCTTCTTTTCAAAAAATTCTATCCTTTCTCTCAAAGATGCAGATTCATTTACAGTCTGAAAAATAATTTGAGAAGTTATTTAACTATTAAACAAATTTTCATTACATGATTTAATTTTTTAAAATTTGATAAAATTCTACATTTAAAACTTTTCAGCTGGTTATTTTTTTTAAATCTTAATTTTCTATATTAAGTTTAGATTTTTGATATCATACAGTACAAAGTTATATAGATGAGCATAAATCCTAAGTAAGTCTATCAAACACAAATTATAAATCATTCAGGTTAATTCTAAGTTGAATGAATGAAAAACAATAACCAATATTTTTGAACTAACCTTAACAGCACACTTTTAAAAACGTGTTTGTCTCCTGTTTCATATTCTCCTTTATACACCATACCAAATGAACCTTGACCAAGCTCTTGAAGTAGTTTAATTTTTTTCTCTTGGCACTTCCCACTCATCAGGCTCATAAACTATTACAAACATAAGAGAGAAAGAAAGAGAAATTTGAAGGAAACTTAAAATAATGTTACCAATTTTAATGATTTATTTATGTTACACCATAATGAAAACAATATGAAGAAAATAATTAAAATTATTATGATCAACAGGAATTTTCTTTTTTTGATTGTACAAATATTCATTAAAAAAACTGGTTTTATAAATATGCTAATTTATCAAGACTAAGTTATTCAATAAACATCATCTTTAGTGATATGCAAAACAGGAAAAAGAATAGTTAAAATATTTCAATTATTAGTTATTATAATTACATTTTTAATACATTAATATTCTGATTAATTAAGTTATAAGTTTTCGAAAACTTGTTATCTTCCTTGTTTGAAGAATTTCAATCATTAATCTCTCTGAACAGAAAAAAAAAGAAAAATTTATTAAAATTAAAATAATTTTTCTTTTGAAATAAATTAAGTTTTAAGAAAATTGAATTGAAACAGTTAGAAATCATAACAAATTTCTGCAACTATACTTTAAAGGCAACATTAAGAAATATTAAAATAAATAAATATCAAAATTAAAAATAAGTCAACAAAAAGTTTTCACATAATTAATTTTGAAATTATATTATGACATAATTATAAAGTTTTTTTTTTACCTGCACTCATATATTCAGGATTTACAGAAGCATATAACATTGTTGGTATGTCATTCAAATACCTAAAAATACATGGTTATTCAATTACATTCAAAAAGTTCATAGAACATACAAAATATTTCTAAATTATCTTTTTAGTTTATATTAAAACTTAAAATTTTTAATACAAATGAGCTTACTTTTTACGATAATACACATAAAAAGGCTGCACCAAGGATAATAATGCAAACTATGATAACAGCTACAACCATGAACGCTAAGATCTCTGATCTTATGCCACCTAAAACATAAATAAAAGTTTTAAGAATTTAATATTAAAAATACATTAAGAGAAACTTGAAAAATTATTTATTTCCATCCTTTCAGTTTTATATAAAATTAAATCTATTGAGCAGTGATAATATAATCAATTAATATTTATAAAATAAAAAAAATCATATTTTTACCAAAATTTTTAAATAATTCAATTTAAATCATAATTTTTTTTCTACTCTATAAAAACAAAATTTCTATTTTTGTAAAAGCAGAAGTAAAATTACAACAAAATAAAACATAGAAACGTAATATTTTGCTCATTTATTGGATCTGAAAATCATATTTAAATTGTAGTTATTCTATATAATTTTAGCAGCTGAAGTAATGAAAGAAAAAGTACATGTATTTAAACTATGCAAGATAAAAACCGAGTCTAATGATAATCAATATATATCACTTTACAGATTATATATGAAAAATACCTCTAGTATCTGGAATTATAAAGTACACAGGAGATGTCCAATTGCCATTGCCAGCAAGTGATGTTGCTCTCAATCTCAAGGAGTAATTTCCAGGAAGCAAATCATAAAAACTATATCCCATTCTTTTCTGATATTCCATCTGAGTTATACATACTGGAAGTGGCTTGTACTAGGTTAAAATGAGAAGAAAATAGTATACAGAAAACTTTGAAAAATAAGAAAAGAATATTAGTTAATTTATTAGATAAAATTGCCACTTACTTCAGTTGGGCTTCTGCCAATCTAATTTCTATATGATAATTGACAATTAATCCATTATAATCTTTAGGTTCATCCCATTTAACAAACAAAATGCCACTAGTCAGATTTTCATTATTTATTACAATACTTGATACCTCTATGTCATCAGCCCCACCTAAAAAAGACAGTAAAAATCAATTAAAATTTAATGAATATAAGAAAAGAACATCTAAAGTATTATGTTAACACTAAAATCTTTCTGACCCTTATTGAAGTATAATATATTTTTTAAAAAGTAATCCTTATATTATTCTTAATTATTACATGGTATCCAAATTAAAAAACGTTTCATATTGGAATGTTGTCCAATATCTCAATTTTTAAAGCAGCCATAATTACTTTTATAATTTGCAGGATTCATTATACATAAAACAAACAGCAACATAATTAGGAATTATAAATCAAATTTTAAAAGATTGTATATTTAATGAGAGCTTCTTAATCAAATTAATTCAATTAAATTAAAAAGTAATTTTTTCTTTTCTCCTACTTCCTTGTTTTTTAAATTTCATATTATGTTTAATCATCCTCAACAAATTTCATAACTTTAATTTTATCCCAGAAATCATTATTAACTGTTTCCTACAATATTACATCAATCTATTAAAAATTTATACGGATTCATTTTTAATATTAATCTTGCATATATCTTCTTTTCTCGTTCTAACTAATTCAAAAATTTTTAGTAATTGCAAAATATTTATTTCAAAAATTTTGATCCTGTGATTCATTAGACAGTTGTTTAGTTAATTTTCTAACAAATAAAATAAATAGTTCAAATAAAAAACAACAACAATAACTACATGTTGAATTTCAGCTGTCCTTTATACAGAAATGGGTTTATTTTTCATTAACTTACCTAATGGAAATGTTCTAACTGTAGTAATACTTTGGGAACTACAAGGTTCATCATCTAATTCATCTTTATTCTGACAAGCCCTGACCTGAAGATAAATATAATTAAAAATTAATAGGAATGAATGATGTTAAAAAAGTAGTGCCTAGATAAAAATATTATGATCATTGACTTTTTAAATTTAAAAAGAAATGAATAATTTTTTTAAATCAAAGGAGAAAAAAAAAAAAAAATATAAACATTTTTAGATATTTTAGGGAAATAATTAAACTTGCTTAGACTAACATAAAATATATAGCAACAATTAATTCAGAAATTTCAAAATTTAATGAAATATGTAACACTGAAATTTTTCAATGATATTTTAATGCTTCAGAAAATGTTTTTTTAAAACAATGGATTATAATTTTTAATCAAATTGCATTTGATTTACTGGAAATTTTTTAATTTTTAAAATTCTACAAACATTATTAAGAGCACATAAAAGGCAAGCAAATTTTTTTTTCAATGTATGTTTAATTTTATTTTGTGATGATGATTTCAAAATTATACATATAAAAAATAAATTTATAAAAATGTAATTACATACCTCAATCGTGTATTCAGTAAAATGATGAAGACTTTTTACTGCAAGAAACATTGCATCATGAACTTCATAATGAAAAGAGCCATCCTCAGGTTCTGGAGGCAGTGTTGTTGGTGCTTCAGTTATATTTTCTATAACAGGAGTTCCTGGTGAAATTCTTTTCGGTTTGAAAGTGGAAGTTTCATTAGAAAATTCATTAGAAGTAACTTCTCGAGTTGATGATGTTGAGAGTCCAGTGATATTTTTTGTTGTTTTAGGTGCATGTGGACTAAAATAAAAAAAAAAGAAAAAACATCTGTTTCTGATTTTATATTATCTTCAGTTTTGAAAAAATATTACTTGCATATATATGTGGCAAGCTTCTCAAAATAATTTCTTATGCCACATCACATTAACTTGTCGAGGTGGTGAAACGTCAACCAATCACAAGCCTCAGGAGTCACACACCCAGACCAGTAATTGGTTAACGCATCATGCCTCTCCACTCAACACCTTGATGTGAATCCGACTTTAAAAAAGTAAACTTATTTCATAATGCACTCACCAGAAGCATGACAAGGAAAATATTGATTTTCTTATAACAATAATTTGATTTTTAGTTTTTATCATTTTAGATTTAATACTGTTAATAATCACTTCAATTATATAGATATATATTATGTTTATTTGAAGATAAATACATCATTATAATAAGTGAAACCTTTGTATAAATATTTCATAGGAATATAAATAAAATATAGAAAACATACTTCTTTAAGTATACTTTATTGCAGAAAATCTTCAAATTGTATTTGTGCTTCAGGATCATCACCTTGAGAAAGTACAGATTTAGTTTTGGAGCATGAACAGCAATTTTTAGATTCGCCTTCTTTGTTTTTCTTTTTCTCTTCAAATGTCCACAAATCATTAACTTCTGTATTTTTTTCTTGGTTTGGCTTTTTAAATCTGACATCACCAAAGCTGGGGGAAAAAAAATATTATAAAAAAATAGCTGCATAACATATTAAATAATGTTTACAGAATAAATATTTAGCAGAAAAAATATATAAGTTTCCTCAATTTCATTATATTTCAAATGTTTTTATTAATAGCCCTCTATATTAAATTATAAAGAATTAAACCCAATATTTTTATTATTTCTAAATTTATACATAATTATATTTAAAATTATACATTATTGAATGGCTCACAATAATTGAATAATATACAACTATATTCATTTTTTTGTAATATAACAACTTATTACTATAGAACAATTATTTAATTTGACAATTTCTTATATATAATAGTAATTACATACATAAAATAAAATTCACAATATTTATATACATATACAATAAAATTTTCATAAATGCTCATCTATAAAACATATTGACATTATAAGTAATTATTGCAAAATATATAAAAGTACACAAAAACAACAACCCAAGAATGATATGTAAGCAAAATTTTACTCACGTTCATTACAATAATTTCTTTGACTAATGAATTCGGATGAATCCTTTTCTCGGAATGCCATCAATAACATAATGAGTGATAATGCCATTAGGATGTTTGGGACCATGCCATGCTATTATGATTTCATTATGAGACGATGCATGGGCTTGAACATTAACAGGAGATGATGGTGCTAAAACAGAAAATTTCATGGTCAATTTCTGAAAATATATTATTGAATAACAATGGAAAAATATTTTTAAATAACTGTATACAATGAAAATTTGTATAATTAACTAGAAGATTTTAGACTTACTAGATGGTTTTGTTGTAAAATAAATAATGGGACTCTGAGCACCAACTAAAGCAGAAGCAATTGTGTATGTCCGCATGTATGCAGCATATGTAGTAAATGGCTTTAAATGAGGTAATAATGTTATGATACTGTCATCTTCATCATTAGCATCTACATCATCTATCTTCCACCTACATTATAATATAAAAATTAATTATAACATTTTAAAATTAAGTAATGAAAGAATTTAATTTTAGATAGTTTTTTTCAATCAAGTCCAATACCCAAGTTTTTGATGAATAAATTATACTGTGTTTAAAATGTATAGGTTTTTTAAACCATTACATTTTTTTGCAGATTCATAATTACTTAACTGAATTTATTTATTTCAAATTAAAAAAGGTTAATGTACAATATATATGATATACATAACAGAGACCTTAATAAAATTCCAACAATATAATAACATATATTTTTGTTACTTTTTGAATGCAACAATTTATGAAATATAAATGTAATACATGAATTAATATTTTAATTATTAAATTCTATTTTTATAAATGTATAATAAGCACAATATATAATATATCTATAAAAATAAATACTTGCCTTGTAAATTTATTATTTATTTTTTGCAAGTATTATTAAATCATATAAAATATCAACTTAACATACTAATTAACACGCTTATAAATTGTTTATGATAAAAACATTACTTAAAAAAAATTTATATGCTTAATTTAGTTTAATAATAATTAACTTACTTAAATTTTTAAATAATAATAATACAAAACAAATATAACTTACTCATCTGCACCACAAGCATCTCTTCCATCGAATATTGTAAATATTTTGATCAGGCCTAAAATATACATAAGAAAACCAAAATTAATTTTAATTGAATTAAAATTAACTTTGAGTGAAAATTTGAGCTTAAAATTTTCAAAGAATTATAATACATACATAATTATAGATAAAAGCACAAATATTTTTTCCTGCCTAAATTTTTTTTTATAGCTAAAATCTTATAGGTTGGCTTCACCTTCTCTCTCTCTAAAGTAAAAGGTGATCTCCTAATAACTTTTTTAATTTTCATTAGACATTTACAAAATTGGTATCTCTGGAAATGACCTGAAAAGAACTAATTTATGGTGCAATGTAGTTAATTAACAAAATTAATTAAAAGCTAACTTGAAATTTTTCATTATGGAAACTGAAATTTTAAATGCAATCGACTGAGTATACTGAAATTAATTTTTTTTAATTTTTTTTTTTGCAATTTAATTCAAAGGTTTGGAGATAATAGAGGTTCAAAGACTGTCTTTCCCATGTTAAATGAAATGTATGCTTGAAGCACGACATCTTGCATTCTAATATATATATATATATTCTAATATATATATTTCATTCTTGTTCCAAATGAAAGAATTTTTTTTTTTTGCAAATATTATTATGTGACAAATTAGATTCTTCAATGCTACTATTATTATGGGACAGAAAGAGTATAAATTATTATGTATCCATAATGCAATAGAGGCAACTACTTAAATTTATTAAATTTTCAAATCATAATAACTAAAAAATTAAAGATGTTATTAAAATATTATGATTTTTTGATGTCCTAATTAATTCAAATATCAGATATGTTTATGAAAATGTAAATAAAAAAATTAGATGAATATTTGATTTCTTTTGCATAAAATTATTATTTAATGGCCAATTCTTTTTCCAGAAAAATTAATAATTAATCAAAAAACATTAAAACAAATACAAATACTTACGCTTCCCTGTAATAAATAACATATCCTAAAAAGAGAGCGGAAATCCATATCTCCATGAGTTTTACTTAAAATTCTTCCAAGATAGACCAACAACATTGGGTTTGACACCCCATACTGTGATATTCATATCAATGACATTGCCTAAAATTTAAAAAAAAAAAGAAATATGAAGCATTTTGATAATCATATTTTATACATATAAATAATATTTGTGGAAGGGTATGAAAAAATTAAAGGTATTTTTTTCATCCTAGTTAACTACTTGTTAATTCTCATTTGAGAAAAAAAGTACAACTTCTAACTAAAGTACTAAGAAATAATTAAAAAGTCCCTTAGCCATAATTATTTAGTTCACTATGCCCATTGAAATTTTCATGTTAATTATTCAATCAATGATGAGCTATTTCACAGACTATTTTTATAAACAAACAATTTAAAAAAAAAGTATTGAGATCAGATCCCTTTTTTTTAAATTTTGACATTTCCATATCAAGTTACCAGCTAACAATCTTGATAGAATTTGATCTGTTGACACATTTTGTGAATGTGAACTTGATTTGATGACATTGATCTGATTCAATGTTTCTATTGTTTTGGGAGAATATGAACAGAAGAAAAGGGAAAAAGTGAGATAATATTTTGTTAAATTTTTTGGGGGGTTTTTATGTTTGTGAAATATACTTATCTAAAAAAATTTAATTAAAATTTATGAAATATTTCCAAATATATAAAAAGAATTGCACAACAAAACAGCATTAATAAATCAAAATCAATGCTAATTTATCACAAAATTTAAAAAAAAGAAGTAAAATCAAATGATTTCGAACAATATTTTCATTATTTTTTTATAATTATAGTATATGCAAAAATAATATAATTTTTATTGCATACTTAATCATAAAACTTCTGTTTTACAATACTAATTGATTAGAATAGGACTTCATACTTACATGCCACTCTGTCACCATTAGAGCTAGGGAGAAACATCTCTTTCATCCCATTCTTTCACTTCAGCATATTTCTGAAGTTCCTTAATTTTATTAGGGCATGATTTTGAATTAAAATGAAAAAACACTTTTCCACCCTCAATGCGTAATTTAGTCTTACGGCTTTCCCAATTCCAAAGTTCTTGGGTGCAGTTTGTCTAGCACAAAAGTACATGCCTAAAATATCAATATTTATTACTACTAAATAATTTTATCAAAAGATAAAAAAAAAAAAGGCTATGATCTAAAGCCTGTTTCATCTATTTTAGTGTTCAGTTTTAGCTAACTTTCTTTTTTGGGACATCAAATATTTAATGTGATCGTAAAAGTATTTTTTCCTAGTTTGTTTGAATATAATAAAACACAAAATTATGAAAGACTTTAAAAGGCAAAAATTATACTTTAGCAATGAATTATTTACAATATAAAATATTTTTGTCATTTTTATATTCCAACAATCATTTATACAAACATAAAACACAAGAAAGCTTACTCTTTTTATCTAGCTGCTCTCCATGGATAACTGTTAAATCTCTCAAAAATTCAATGAGACAAGAGGAAAAAAAGACTCGGCTATTTTGAGATAGCCTCTTATTTCTTGAATACTACTAAGACTAGACTCCAATTCTTTGATAATGTTATCGAAATTTTAAAATAGCATACATATTGAACTACAAGCTTAATAAGAATAAGATTTTATCTAATTTTCAATTAAAAATCTAATTTTCAATTATAATAAAAGATTAAAAATAAAACATTTTCATACAAAGTTATTAATAAAATATGAGAAATAATGATTATAAAATTTTCGAATTTATAAAAACACTATAATACTGAGAAATCAAATATGTGCTCATTTTCAATCTTTATTTTTACTAATATAATTAATTGACAAATTTTACATCCAGAAAAGAAATAGTTCAGTAACTCTTTTATATTTTTATGAAAATTTTGTATTTTAATACTCTAACGCCTTGAAGAAATAAGTAGATCTTACCTCTCCTTGAATTTGAATTTCCAGTGAACCATATATCTGTGTGTACAACCTTTTTAACTTTTTGAGCTGATCCTACACTGTCAACAACTGCTCCAGCACAAACTAAAAAAAAATATAATTAAAAAAATATTTTTGAAAATCTATCTATAATGAAGTTTTAAAACTATTGTTCATAAAATTTAAAAAAAAAAAAAATGTTTTCTTTTCATTGTAGAATCCTCTCAGAATAACAACTGCAAATTTTACCAGCTCCAGATCTCATTTGAGAAAAAATCAAAATTCCACCTTGAAAATATTAGAATCAAATATTACAACGCCACAATTTGTGTAATAATATTATAGTGGTTTCTTTTAAGTTAATGAATAAAAATCAATGTACATTTTATGAATAAAATAGAATACCAACAGGAAGGAGGTAAATTTTATGATTTTTATTTTTTTTTTTTTTAAAAAAAAGCAAAATTGCAATATTTACTACAAATATGAGTAAATGCATTTAAAAAAAAAAAAAAAAAAAAAAAAAAAAATTTTTTTTTTTTTTTTTTTTTTAGTACAACATGGAAATTGTTAATTTAACATTTGCCGATACAATACACTGCATCACACACACACAAATTTAATTCAAAGAAAATAGTTTTTTATTTTATTTCTTAACTTTAAATTTTTTATAATACAGCAGCCCCTTTTGATATATCGCACGATTTTTGTAGGAAAATGAAGCACATACATTTTCAGAAAGTTGCCCTCTATATCGCGCTTTTCTGCTTCCAACATGCGCAATATAATGAGGGAATACTACTTTAAATTAATTGTTTAAAAATTTCTTTTAAGTTGTTAAATTTTTATTAAACAAAAAATTACAGATAAGTACTAAATATATATCTTGCTTAAAAAACCTTGATTGTATAAACAAAGCTAATATTTATCAGAACAATTTTTTGTACAAAAATAATCATTTATATTTGTGTAGAGCTATATATATTTCTTCTCAGTAGTTTTATTTAATTAATTCTGATTTTCTTTTACTCATCATTCAATTATTTTCTTTCATAATTTAATTTTTTAATTTTTAAATAGACTTAAAAGCTTTCGATAGATTTTAAAATTCTCTTCATACGGTTTTAATTTTTATTAAGTTATTATTTTATTACAAAATTTGCAGTTAAATGCACTGACATCGTTTAGTTTTTGATATCATCAAGTTGAATAAGAAGATATTATTGATTTGATTTCCAGAATTACAATCATTTAAAAATAGCAGACTGACACTCATGTTGCTTTCAAAGAAGAGGGATGCAAGAAATGTTTCGTGTATACGACTAAAAGTTGAGTCAGTTCTCTTTATAAAGGTTTCTAGGTATTTATCTTCCCTTCTTTCTTTTAATGCAATTTAGAAAAATAAATATATTATAAAGGCATACAAGACATTAAAGGGCGATATAATATTCCCACGGAACACTTCTAGTAAAATTGAATCTGGTAAAAATTTATCAACCAAAGGCAAAGGTCTACCATTAAGCATAAAAATTAACCATAATAAATTTATTATAAATTTAAAGAGGTGGATACGTAGCAATACACACCACAAGTCTTATCATATTAAGTATATTAAGATAAAAGATTTACTAAATAACCCCTTTAAATTTAAAAGCTATTAAAAAGGAAATTTACTTTTTGGACATTGGCCTCTGCATGGCTTGCATTCATGTTTGTTTCTCTCATTTTCTGCATAGCAGCCAACAGATATTGAGGTGGGGACATTTTTTAAACAGGCTTCCAGTAATCTCAGCTTCCAGTGTGATGGACAATTTGTTCTGAATCTTCTTTTGCATTTCTCGGCTTCTATGCATCTTCTATCCAGTCACTTAAATAAAATAAACATTGATCAGAATGAATACATTTTGAAATTACGTTATTTTGAATATATGTATTATTAAAATTAAAAAACTGTCATCACATAATTAAACATGCATTCAGTAAATCCTTTTGGTAAACATTTTTTTTATTTAAAAATAAATAAAATAAAAACAAAAATAAAAAATTGGGCGAATAAGGAAAACGTAGTTTGAATAATATATTTAAACAAAAGTTGCAAAATTTTTAAGAAAAGTAAAAACGTAGTTGAATAACATATTTAAAAATAAAACATGAAAATTTGAAAGTAATTTCTCACAGTTTTTGTCACAAATTATTTTTAACTCACAGTTTGCTTGACTTAGCCCAGACTTTTAGGTGTCGCTGGTAAAGAGGTTCTAGGTTTGAATACGCCGATGCCATTGTTGTAGTCATTGGTTTCAAAACGAGAAGACTCTCGGATGGTGATTGGTGACATTCACGGTAGCATGCCGCATCGAGGGGCCTGCTCGCTGAGCTTTCCTCATAAAGTCCAATTGGAAAAGGCATTGTCCTCCCATCAATCGGTGGGTTGCTCGTGATGACATAAGCTGATACATAAGTCCACAAATGTTATACACACAAATACAAGAAAAACCCCACACTTATAACACAAAAATTTCCCATAAAAATAGATATTAAAATATTCTTTAAAAAATGCAATATATGAACTTTTGAAAACAAACTAAAAATAGCAGGGAGATGACATGTATGAATTGTTTACACAAAAGTTTATTTTGAACAGATTTTCTGATTTTTGAATCAAAAGCCATTTAAATATTTACTTATGTTCCTGGGGGCAGTGACTTCTGATGAACAATTCCATTGTAATAACATGTCGACAGGCAATGCATTGTTTGAAATGACACTACAGCCTCCAAGACATTCTTGGATGACAAACACTGAGCCCAGTGGATAATGACTGATATAAACAACTGAATTGCACACTAGTGAAAAAAAAATATCAATAAAACAATTTTAATTTTTTTAAAATAAAACATTCCAAATAACTCACTAAAAATCAAATTTATTTCACTGTATATATCATATAACATAATTATTGAAACAGCTGTAACTAAAATACGAGAAAAATTTTATTTCGACTTTTGGGTATTGATTCACACAATTATATTATGTATTTCCTCACCGTAGCTGCTGCTAAATATTAATGACAGTGACAAATAATAACTTAAAATTATTGAAACACAAAGAAAATCTTTGGAGAAATTTAGTTTTTAATATGAGTAAAAATGTTCATGTTCTCCAGTTCAAAGTAATAGCAAACGTGTTCGATTTCAGTCTGACGTCGACTGATTCAAAGCTTTTTTACACGCTTGTTGAACATAATGGGGCGGAGAGTGAAAGCCAATATCTTTTTCACCACACCATTGTTAATATCATATAAAATATATATTATAATTCTGAAAATACAAAAAATAGTTCATTCTTGTGCCATGCAAGTTTGATGTTTTCCCTATTAAATAAATGAATCCCTGCATTTTAAATATATAATAAAGCTGCAAAAAATTTCGATATTATGAATACAACATATTTACAATAGAATTATAAATGTATTTTGCAAATAGAAATATATTGATTATATTTGCATTAAACCAGTCACAGAAAGAGGAATTGGGACAGGGCAAGTAAACGTAGGAAACTAGGAATTAGCAATTTCAGTACCGTTAAGAGCTATGTAAGTACACTGGTGTCCAAAGCTAAGCATAATTGACGGTATGTGAATAAAGACGGCACTGTGAATGGTGAGTAAAATGGTTTAAAGAAAGCAAATAAAAGATAATAATTAATTTTATTGTGCAGTTTGAAAGAAAGTTGAAGCATAGCAGGGTTCACACTTTCAAGAAAAATGAAAGAAAGGCTGTCAAAAATAGCTGATGCCGCAGTTTATCAAGCTTGTCGCCCACAGCAAGAATGCCGAGGACACATATATTTTCAGTTATGAGAGATCTAGTTGTCAACGCTTTCTGGAAAAGAGCTTATGTGAAAGGGCCGCCTCTGTCTTCCAGCATAGATCCCACAGCCGATGCACTGGGGATGTCATTTAAAGCCGGGAGGTTTTCCGCATCGCATATCATCCATGAATAGCGAGTCAATCCAGCACCAGAAACAAGCGAATATCAACAAACATATCTGACCAGTCACACCCTGTCCACCGGCGACGCCTCGCCCATACATTACTCTTCGATGGAAAATGATGTCTTTCCGTTACTTAAAACGTGCTCACAATACTCGACGACTACTGTCACGAACACTGGGTTCATTTCGTCATTTCCAATGCTGATGCTTCAAATCAACGGGCGCAGATGAATGAACCGCTGGTCTTCTAAAAAGGTTGCAAGCCGCATGATTGAGTCTCTGTAAACAGCTTGTTCAAAATTCGTATTTCGTGGCGACGGGGGAAGCGGCGAGCCCACAGCCTCGGGCGCCGCCCTCGATCGCGCACTTGTCAGATAGCGGCCTTGGCTGGGGTTGGTAACTTCTGGCCGATCTGCCGGCTGTCGTAACATCCCGCCTCCGAGCCCCGCCAAAGCCCAGATCTGGCAGATTCAGTTCACACTGTGCCCGAGACATCTTCGGTTTGTGGACGTTGGATCTCTGCTATTTCCACTGCAACATAAAAATATTCCTCACTTGCTTGAGTTAAAAAGAACAGCGGCGAATCTCAGCCTTTTCTAGTCTCTGATGCTGTGTGAATGGCACAGTAGCTATGCAGAGTGGGAAATGACGAGTTGCATGTTCAGTGTTTTCTTCTCGAATGACTTCATAGTATTTACGAATATTACTATGTTTCTTTATTTTTGATTTATGCTAACTTTGGACACCAAGTGTGGTTTCACACGAATGATGAATTTATTTCAAATTTTAATACTATTGCAGAGTTTGGTACTTCAGTTAGTAGCTTTTTAAAGTACTGTGAATAATGTTAAATTATTATATATAATAAATATTTTACTTTTTCACAATATTTAATAAATAGAATTTTGTATATTGTTCTATGATACTGCAGTTAGTGAGATCATATGAAGAAAGAGAATATTGCAAGTTGTATATTTAATGAAAGTGCTTGACATTTAGGCTATTATGCCATTTAAAAACAATAAAATTGAAGATCCTTAAAATTTCAAATATAATAAAGAGTCACTGTACTTCTTCCGACATATTTTTAAAGAGTTGAAATATATTTTCATAAATTTCAATTTTATTAATTCATTAATATTTTCTTTCTGTTTGCTTCCAACAATATCTTCTTAATCCTTATATTTAGCATTGGTCAGTTCATTGCCACTATTGTGAAACTAGTTGAAATGATTTAAACAACTTTAAGAGCTGTGCATTATTTTAGCATTAAATATACTAACAGCAATGATAAATATCTACATATAACATATTTAACATGTTATATTAACAAATAGCCTTCACAAACAACATTTTACTTCCAAACTGTTGAAACATTTATTTCTTTTGAGTCAACTTTGATCTAGAGTGAAGTTTTCTAAATAACTGATACATACCATTAAGAGACAAAAATATATGTATATATATATACCAGCCATCAGCTTTTTATTTCCTATCAAACTATTTCATCAATTTTCAAAAGGTTTTAAAACCTCGAAATTCTGATGAAACAGTTTGGCTCATGTGGCGCTAAATGCCTGAATACTTTTTGCTATTTTTAGAAAAGTTAATAATCTGTAATTAAATAACAATAAGTTAAAGAATCCAGCACTGGCCTTTTGGCATTACTTGAGAAATCGTCATAGCTTCTGTGTTGCATATGAGATTTGGAATTGCTGGTCTCGACAACAGTATTGGACATAAAAACACTGAGCATGCTTTTGTTATCTCGAAGGAACTGCCCTCGACCGCTTTTCAGATGATGTCCCAGTCTATGCTACATGTTAATAAATGAGGATTTTAGGTGAATCGATCCAGGAAATCGACACTAATATGTCGTAAGCCTGTAATGACAAGAGTTATTGGTGAAATTCCTCGTAACAGTTCGGGAAAGGGACATGATCTGCATCTGTACAAAAGCAGGTAACCTGTACTCTGCTGAATGTCATGTTAAAGTTCCAGCTTATGCCACTGATGAGCAGAATTTGCAGTATAGCCTTCTCAATTTGTTGAATATGTGACAGCCTGGATGTCACGTTCCAAGAACTGAAAACAAACACACAAAATCACACAATATATAATAATAATAAAATTTACCAAAAGAGAGAAATATTCACATGCAGCCAATTATAACCATATTTTGGCTTCTGCAGTTCAATACTTCTCAAACAGACAAACGATACCGAAGCGGTCAAAGTCGTTGGGATACCTCTTACACAAATGGCTTTTCGCCCGGCGAAAGTAACCGACGTGCAGCATGGACCAACAGTCGTTGAAAGCGCCTGCAGGAATAGGTTCATGCCGCCCGATAGATGAAAGTGCTGATGGCGTTGATTTTGGCACGAGGATGATGTCCCATGTCGCCGATGGGGCTCATGTCGGAGATCTGGGGCCAGGATCACTGTTGAACTGTCCAGAATGCCTCTTCGCAACAGTTAGGCCCGGCACACAGCGCATGTCAACCATAAATCCCATTGCCAGCCTGGGTGCATGAAGTGAATGGTTGCAATAAGTGGGGCATTACATCACAATAATAGTCTAAGAAATTAATAATACCGCTAAACATGTTTTGCTGAGCGAAGTTTGGGTCCATTTCGTAATCAGCCACTGGCCCCTACCATGCTTACCACCCGAGTCGATTGTGTCAATGCTTCATGCCACGCCCAGGCCAGCGATGTCAGCCCTGTCAGTAAACAGCCACTGAAGTCACGTTGGAATAATCATTTTCCGCACACAGTCCTCGTAATGTCTCACGTTGACGGGCGCTGTCTGTTGAATTCGTTTATTCTGTGAGATGTCGCCGGTCTCGTCGCTAGTAGGCCGACGCCACCATGGTGGATACATGGTCGCCACCACTGGGGATGATCTCTCAATGATTTTCGAATGGAAAGTTCATGCCAGTTCATCGTTAAAAGTCTGATCTGTCGTAAAACACATCAAAATTTCTAGTCTCTGAATCAGAAGAAGCCTTGTTTGGCGCTTCCAGCCTCTATGTGAGCGCTTACAGCCATTCGAAAATTCTTAATCCCATGACTTTTGTCACCAGCAGCTTTTTTATTTAAAAATATCGTATTGAATGGCCCGAAGATTTTGTGCTATTGCTCCCAGCTCGCAGCGCGCTCAGTGTGAATAATAAAAAGAAACTACAAAAAATTTCAGTGACATGAATATCCGTAAATCATATTTTTGTCGCATTTAAGCATGTCTGTATATCGACAGATTTCATATTCATTTAACTGACATTCATGTCACATAATTTTTTTGTAGTTTGTTTTTTGGTTATTCCGCACATTTTGCTGAAACAACCGCTACTACCGAATGTGATACCTTGCGGAAATCAAGGAATGAGCAATAAACAAAATCTTATTTTTCGAACCATTCAAATTTTGATATTTTTAAATAAAAATACACTGAAGTGACAAAAGTCATGGAATAGCAATATGCAAATTTTCAGATGGCAGTAGCATCGCGTAGAACAGGTATAAATGCGCAGTGCTTTCGCAGAGCTTTCATTTCTGTTCAAGTTATTCATGTGAAAAGGTTTTGACGTGATGATGACCGCACGACGGGAATTAACAGACTTTGAACGCGGAATTTTAGTTGGAGCTAGAAGCATGGGTCATGCCATTTCGGAAATCGTTAGGAATTCAACATTCCCAGATCCACCGTGTCAAGAGTGTGCCGAGAGTATGAAATTTCAGGCATAACATCCCACCATGGACAGCGCAGTGGTCGACCGCCTACACTTAACGACCGAGACCGGCGACGTCTGCAAAGAGTCGTAAATTCTAACAGACAAGCAACACTGCGTCAAATAACCGCAGAAATCAATGGGGACGTACAAGGGACTTGTCTGTTAGAACTGTGCGGAGAAATTTGGCTTTCTTGGGCTATTCCAGCAGAAGACCGACTCGAGTGTATTACTGACAGAACGACATCGCTTGCAGCGACTCTCGTGGGCACGTGAGCTTATCGGTTGGTCCCTAGATGAATGGAAAACCGTGGCCTGGTCCGATGAGTCACGATTTCAGTTGGTAAGAGCTGATGGTAGGGTTCGAGTGTGGCGCAGACCCCACGAAGCCATGGACCCAAACTGTCAGCAAGGCACTGTTCAAGCTGGTGGTGGCTCCGTAATGGTGTGGGCTGTTTTTTCATGGCATGGACTTGATCCTCTGGTGCGACTGGACCGAACATTGACTGGAAAATGCTTATGTTCAGCTACTTGGAGATCACTTGCAGCCATTCATGGACTTCATGCACCCGAACAACGATGGGATTTTTATGGATGACAATGCGCCATGTCACCGGGCCACAACTGTTCGCGATTGGTTTGAAGAACATTCTGGACAATTCCAACGAATGATCTGGCCCCCTAGATCGCCCGACATGAATCCCATCGAGCATTTATGGGACATCATCGAGAGTCTTTCGTGCCCAAAATCCGGCACCATCAACGCTTTCACAATTATGGACGTCTATCGAGACAGCATGGCTCAATATTCCTGCAGAAGACTTCCAACGACTTGTTGAGTCCATGCCACGTCGAGTTGCTGCACTTCGCCGGGCGAAAGGAGGGCCGACACGATATTAAGAGGTATCCCATGACTTTTGTCACTTCAGTGTATATCGTTTGTCTGTTTGAAGTATTGAACTGCAAGCCAAAACTAATAGTTTATAATTGAAAACACATGAATATTTCTCTCTTTTTATTTAAATTTTATTATTATTATATATTTATTATTGATTTTGTGTGTTTGTTTTTCAGTTTGTTTAGATATTGACATCCGGAATTCTGTGTCCATGTTCAACAAATTGAGAAACTGTTCTGTTGTGGAAGGTTCGGTGCAAATTCTGCTCATCGACAATGCCGAAAGCAAGGACTTTGAAAACATGACGTTTCCTAAACTTAGGAAATTACGGGTTACCTTCTTTTTGTACAGAGTGCAGGGTCTCCAGTCGCTGTCCAAACTTTTCCCGAACTTGGCAGTGATACGAGGAGATGTACTGTTTCATAACTATGCTCTTGTCATTTACGAACTACGTGCCATATTGGATGTCGGACTTATTAATCTAACCACTATTCTACGAGGATCGGTTCGCATCGAAAAAATCCTCATTTGTGCTATGTAGAGACCATAGACTGGGACATCATCGCAAAAAGCTGGTCGAGGCGGACATTTCATCAAGGATAATAAAGCATATGCTCAGTGCCCAAACACATGTCCAGATACTGATTGTCCGAAGACCAGCAATTCCAAATCTCATATGCAACAGAAACTATGTTGGAATTCTCAAGTATGCCAAAAGGTAATTCTTTTTAAAATTCTTTGCTTATTTGTTATTTAATTTACAGATTAATTAACTTTTCTAAAATGGCAAAAATAATTCAGGCATTTAAATTTTTGCAATTCAAACTGTTTCATCAATTTCGAAAGGTTTTTTAAAAACCTTTTGAAATTGATGAAATAGTTTGATAGGAAATAAAAGCTGATGACATATTCCAATTATATATATATACATATATTTTTGTCTCTTATTTTAATGTAGTTTATGTAATAGTTTATTTTAAGAAAACTCACTCTAAGATTAAAGGAGTCAAAGTTGACATTATATTCTCAAAAAGAATTCGTATTTTTGTAGTTTGGGTAAAATATTTGTTTATTGTTGAAGATATTTTGTTAATATAGCATATTAAACAATGTTATGTAGATATTTATGTGCGCATTAGTACATATTTAACGCAACTTGACTAAAAATAAATGCACATCTTATAAAGGATTGTATTTGTTTAAAAAAAAATCATTTCAATAGTTTCTAATGAATATGTATGAATTTACATTTAATTAATGCTCAGCAAATAAGTTAAAGAAATATTGTTAAGGTAGAAAAATAAGAAAAAGTATTAATGAATTAATAAAATTGAAATTATAGAAAATATGACAACTTGGTAAAAATATGTCGGGAAATTTTTAATTGTCTTGAAACATATTTGAAATTTTAAGGATATTTCAATTTTATTGTTTTTAAGTGGCATAATTAATTTCGTATCAGAATTGCGTGTAGAACTTTTCATTAAATTATACAACACAGTGTATCTTTTCTTCATAGAAAATAAATGCTTTGGTCTCACTAACACTTTTAATCATAGAACAATATACAAGAATTCTGTATTAAAAATGTATGAGAAAAAAGTATTAGAAATGTTTGTATATCATGTGTTCTAACATTATTCACAGTGCTTAAAATGAAAATTTTGCTTAACTGAATTTTAAACTCTGCAATAGTTATTAAAATTTGAAATAAATTCATCATTCGTTATTGAAATTACACTGGTGTCCAAAAGTTAAGCATAAATCGTAAAATGCGAAAAACATGGAGTAAATATTCGTAAAATTATTCCAAATTTCTTGCGGATATTAATTGGGTGAAGAAGAAACACTGGGTTTATGCAACTCTTCAGTCGACTACGTCCTGCGCGAAACACCTGCGCATGTCGGAACGCAGAGAAACCGATTCACGCAGCATAGGCAGTTCAGACAAGTTTCATGCAACTGCTGTGCGAAGGAACGTTTTTAACCATCAAACAAGGTGAATGATACCAATTGCACATGTTTGCGAAAGGAAGAATCGTTGGAATGCTGGAATCGGACGATCACAAACCGAAGTGTCTCGAATTTTGAATGTGGACTAGTCTGTGATCACAAGACTGTGGCAGAGGTTTCAAAGAACGGGAGATGTTACCCGACAACCAGTAAGGTCGACCAAGAGTTATAACCCCTAGCCAAGACCGATATCTGGTAATAAGTGCGCGACGTCAGAGGGGCAGTACTGCCAGAGCAATGGGTTCAGCGCTCACAGTCGCCACAGGAATACGAATTTTGAGACAAACTGTTTACAGGAGACTCAATCATGCTGGCCTGTATACTAGAAGACCAGCAGTTTCATTCCCTCACGTCTGCGCATAAACGCGCCCGTTTGAACTGGAGTTTGAAGCATCAGCATTGGAGTGTGGGAGAATGGGCCAATGTGATGTTCAGTGACGAGTCCCGGTTTAGTCTGAGTAGTGATTCTCGTCGGGTAACGATATGGAGAGAACGTGGAACACGTTTTGAACTAAGAAACATAACGGAAAGACATCATTTTCCATCAAGGGGAGTAATGGTATGGGCAGGCATTATGATGGACGGCCGCACAGACCTCCATTTCTTTGACACGGGGTCTGTGACTGGTCAAAGATACAGAGACGAAGTTCTTGAGCATTATGTTCGCTTGTTTCGAGGTGCTGTCGGTCCTGACTTCATATTCATGGATGATAATGCGTCATGTCACCGATCGGTGCTGGTTGATGACTTCCTTGAAACGGAAAACATCCAGCGCATGCCGTGGCCTGCGAACTCCCCTAATTTAAATCCTATCGAGCATGTATGGGATATGCTCGGGAGACAAATTGCAGCCCTTTCACACCCACCAAGCTCCGTTACAGAACTGAAGAGAGCTTTCCAAGAAGCTTGGAACTGGTTGAGCCCACAACTCATTCGTCATCTCATAGCAAGTATGGTAAATCACTGTGCAGCGTGCCTGGCTGTCAGAGGTGACCAAACGCCTTATTAAACTGCAGCATCAGTATTTTATTTAATGTTTTCTTTCATTTTTCTTTAAAGTGTGAACCCTTGCTATGCTCAGCTTTCTTTCAAACTGCTACTTTGGATAATAAAATTAATTATTATCGTTCTTTTGATTTGCTTTCTTATTTTATAACCATTTTACACTCACATATCACGTTTACCGCCATTCTGATTTACAGTGCCGTCTTTATTCACATAATTATCAATTATGCTTAACTTTTGACACCAGTGTACTTAATATAGTCTTAACGGTACTGAAATTACTTAATTCCTAGTTTCCTACGTTTACTTGCCCTGTCCCACCCTCTTTTTATTGACTGCTTAATACAAATATAATCAATATATTTCTATTTGCAAAATACATTTATAATTCTATTGTAAATATGTTGTATTTATTCATAATATCGAAATTTTTTGCAGCTTTATTATATTTAAAATGCAAGGATTCATTTATTTAATAGGGGAAAACATCAAACTTGCATGGCACAAGAATGAACTATTTTTGTATTTTCCCTTTTTATTCATCAGGGTCTTTATATTATATATTACTATATGATATTAACAATAATTGGTAGTGAAAAAAAAAAGATATTAGGCTCATAAATACTCCGCCCCATTTATGTGTAAAGCGTGTAAAATTCTTACGAAGCAGATCGAGTCGATGTCAAAGACTGAAATCAATTTTTGGTTGCTATTACTTGGAGCTCGGAGAATAGTTTTATTTTTACTCATATTAAAAACTAAATTTCTCAAAAGATTTTCTTTTTTGTGTATGTGAAATTTTTTTAAGTTATTATTTTGTGTCCTTTAGTCATTAATATTATGTTAGCAATACTGATGCAAATACAAAATATAATTGTGTGAATCAATACTTGCTAAAAGTCGGAAATAAAATTTTCTCGTATTTTAGTTACTAGCTGTTTCAATAATTGTTATATGATATTATACAGTGAAATAAATAATTTGATTTTAAGTAGTTATTTGGAATGTTTTATTTTTTAAAAATTAAAATTGTTTTATTGATATTTTTTTTTTTTTTTTTTCACTAGTGTGCAATTCGAATTGTTTATATCAGAATTTGACGTGCTCCACTATAGATCAGTGTTGTCATCAAGAATGTCTTGGAGGCTGTAGTGGTCATTTATCCAAACAATGCATTGCCTGTCGACATGTTGTGTACAATGGAACGTGTGTCAGTCACTGCCCACCAGGAACATATAAAGTAAATAATTTAAATGGCTTTTGATTCAAAATCAGAAAATCTGTACTTTCAAAGTAAACTTTTGTGTAAAATAATTCTTATGCATATCACCTATTTTTTTTAGTTTGTTTTCAAAGTTCATATATTGCATTTTTTAGAATAATAGGCCATATCTGTTTTTATGGGAAATTTTGTGTTATAAGTGTGGGGTTTTCTTGTATTTGTGTGTATAACATTTGTGGACTCATGTATCACTTATGTATCCTACGAACAGCCCACCGATTGATGAGGGGGAGGACAATGCCTTCCAGGTGGACTTTATGAGGAAAACTCCCAACAGGCAACCCCCTATCGATGCGAGAACGCTTTTTTACGCTTATTGTCACAATCACCATCGAGTCTTCTCGTTTTTGAAACCAATGACTACAACAATGGCGTCGGCGTATTCAAACCTAGAACCTCTTACATGCCAGCTGCGCACATTGTCACTGGGCCACAAGTCAGGCAAACTGTGGGTTAAAAATAATTTTAATGAATAAAAACTGTGAAATTACTACTTTTCAATTTTTCGGCATGTTTATTTAAATATGTTATTCAAACTACGTTTTACTTTTCTTAAAAAATTTTTTAACGTTTGTTTATTTAAATATATTATTCAAACTACGTTTTACTTGTCTTAATTTTTTTATTTTGTTTTTTATTTTTATTTATTTTTGTAAAATAAATAAAAAAAAAAAATGTTTACCAAGTTTACTGAATGCATGTTTAATTATGTGATGACAGTTTTTTTTTTTTTTTTTTAATTTTAATAATACATATATTCAAAATAACGTAATTTCAAAAATGCATTCATTCTGATCAATGTTTTATTTTATTTAAGTATTTGGATAGAAGATGCATAGAAGCCGAGAAATGCAAGAAGATTCAGAACAAATTGTCCATCACACTGGAAACTCAAGAGATTTACTGGAAGCCTGTTAAAGGAGAATGTCTACCTCATTGTCCTGTTGGCTATGCAGAAAATGAGAGAAACAAACATGAATGCAAGCCATGCAGAGGCCAATGTCCAAAAAGTAAAATTTCCTTTTTAATAGCTTTTAAATTTAAAGGGTTATTTAGTAAATCTTTATCTTAATATACTTAATATGATAAGACTTGTGGTGTGTATTGCTACGTATCCACCTCTTAAAATTTATAATAAATTTATTATAGTTTAATTTTTATGCTTAATGGTAGACCTTTGCCTTTGGTTGATAAATTTTTTACCAGATTCAATTTTACTAGAAGTGTTCCGTGGGAATATTATATCGCCCTTTAATGTCTTGTATGCCTTTATAATATACTTATTTTTTTTCTAAATTGCATTAAAAGAAAGAAGGAAGATAAATACCTAGAAACCTTTATAAAGAGAACTGACTCAACTTTTAGTCGTATACACGAAACATTTCGCATCCCTTTCTTTGAAAGCAACATGAGTGTCAGTCTGCTATTTTAAATTATTGTAATTCGCTGGAAATCAAATCAATAATATCTTCTTATTCAACTTCTGATGATATCAAAACTAAACGATGTCAGTGCATTTAACTGCAAATTTTGTAATAAAATAATAACTTAATAAAAATTAAAAACCGTATGAAGAGAATTTTAAAAATCCTATCGAAAGCTTTTAAGTCTATTTAAAAATTAAAAAATTAAATTATGAAAGAAAAATAATTGAATGATGAGTAAAAGAAAATCAGAATTAATTAAATAAAACTACTGAGAAGAAATATATATAGCTCTACACAAATATAAATGATTATTTTTGTACAAAAAATTGTTCTGATAAATATTAGCTTTGTTTATACAATCAAAAGGTTTTTGGGCAAGATATATATTTAGTACTTATCTGTAATTTTTTTGTTTAATAAAATTTAACAACTTAAAAGAAATTTTAAACAATTAATTTAAAGTAGTATTCCCTCATTATATTGCGCATGTTGGAAGCAGAAAAAGCGCGATATAGAGGGCAACTTTCTGAAAATTATGTGCTTCATTTTCCTAAAAAAATCGTGCGATATATCAAGAGGCTGCTGTATTATAAAAAATTTAAAGTTAAGAAATAAAATAAAAAAACTATTTTCTTTGAATTAAATTGTGTGTGTGTGATGCAGTGTATTGTATCGCAATGTTAAATTAACAATTTCCATGTTGTACTAAAAAAAAAAAAAAAAAAAATTTTTTTTTTTTTTTTTTTTTTTTTTAATGCATTTCCTCATATTTTAGTAGTAAATATTGCAATTTCTTTTTAAAAAATGAAATAAAAAATCGCAAATTACTCTCCTTCCTGTTGGTATTCTATTTTATTCATAAAATGTACATTGATTTTTATTCATTAACTTAAAAGAAACCACTATAATATTATTACACAAATTGTAGCGTGTAATATTTGATTCTAATTTTCTCAAGGTGGAATTTTGATTTTTCTCAAATGAGATCTGGAGCTGGTAAAAATTTGCAGTTGTTATTCTAAGTTCAACAATGAAAGAAAACATTTTTTTTTTTAAATTTTATGAACAATAGTTTTAAAAACTTCATTATAGATAGATTTTCAAAAATATTTTTTTTAATTATATTTGTTTTTAGTTTGTGCTGGAGCAGTTGTTGACAGTGTAGGATCAGCTCAAAAGTTAAAAGGTTGTACACAGATATATGGTTCACTGGAAATTCAAATTCAAGGAGGAGGTAAGATCTACTTATTTCTTCAAGGCGTTAGAGTATTAAAATACAAAATTTTCATAAAATATAAAAGAGTTACTGAACTATTCTTTTCTGGATGTAAAATTTGTCAATTAATTATATTAGTAAAATAAAGATTGAAAATGAGCACATATTTGATTTCTCAGTATTATAGTGTTTTTATAAATTCGAAAATTTTATAATCATTATTTCTCATATTTTATTAATAACTTTGTATGAAAATGTTTTATTTTTAATCTTTATTATAATTGAAAATTAGATTTTTAATTGAAAATTAGATAAAATCTTATTCTTATTAAGCTTGTAGTTCAATATGTATGCTATTTTAAAAATTTCAGATAACATTATCAAAGAATTGGAGTCTAGTCTTAGTAGTATTCAAGAAATAAGAGGCTATCTCAAAATAGCCCGATCTTTTCCTCTTGTGTCATTGAATTTTTTGAGAGATTTAACAGTTATCCATGGAGAGCAGCTAGATAAAAAAGAGTAAGCTTTCTTGTGTGTTTTATGTTTGTATAAATGATTGTTGGAATATAAAAATGACAAAAAAATATTTTATATTGTAAATAAATTCATTACTAAAGTATAATTTTTGCCTTTTTAAAAATCTTTCATAATTTTGTGTTTTATTATATTCAATAAACTAGAAAAAAATATTCTTTATGATCACATTAAATATTTGATGTAAAGAAAGTTAGCTAAAACTGAACACCTAAAATAGATGAAACAGGCTAGATCATATTTTTTTATCTTTTGATAAATTATTTAGTAGTAATAAATATTGATATTTTAGGTATGCTCTTCTTGTGCTAGACAACCAAAATCTCCAAGAACTTTGGAATTGGGAAAGCCGTAAGACTAAATTACGCATTGAGGGTGGAAAAGTGTTTTTCATTTTAATTCAAAACTATGCCCTAATAAATTAAGGAACTTCAGAAATATGCTGAAGTGAAAGAATGGGATGAAAGAGATGTTTCTCCTAGCTCTAATGGTGACAGAGTGGCATGTAAGTATGAAGTCCTATTCTAATCAATTAGTATTGTAAAAACAGAAGTTTTATGATTAAGTATGCAATAAAAATTATATTATTTTTGCATATACTATAATTATAAAAAAATAATGAAAATATTGTTCGAAATCATTTGATTTTACTTCTTTTAAATTTTGTGATAAATTAGCATTGATTTTGATTTATTAATGCTGTTTTGTTATGCAATTCTTTTTATATATTTGGAAATATTTCATGAATTTTAATTAAATTTTTTTTAGATAAGTATATTTCACAAACATAAACCCCCAAAAAAATTTAACAAAATATTATCTCACTTTTCCCTTTTCTTCTGTTCATATTCTCCAAACAATAGAAACATTGAATCAGATCAATGTCATCAAATCAAGTTCACATTAGCACAAAATATGTCAACAGATCAAAATTCTATCAAGATTGTTAGCTGGTAACTTGATATGGAAATGTCAAAATTTAAAAAAGGGATCTGATCTCAATACTTTTTTTAAATTGTTTGTTTATAAAAATAGTCTGTGAAATAGCTCATCATTGATTGAATAATTAACATGAAAATTTCAATGGGCATAGTGAACTAAATAATTATGGCTAAGGGACTTTTTAATTATTTCTTAGTACTTTAGTTAGAAGATGTACTTTTTTTCTCAAATGAGAATTAACAAGTAGTTAACTAGGATGAAAAAATTACCTTTAATTTTTTTTCATACCCTTCCACAAATATTATTTATATGTATAAAATATGATTATCAAAATGCTTCATATTTCTTTTTTTTTTTTTTAAATTTTAGGCAATGTTATTGATATGAATATCACAGTATGGGGTGTCAAACCTAATGTTGTTGGTCTATCTTGGAAGAATTTTCGTAAAACTCATGGAGATATGGATTTCCGCTCTCTTTTAGGATATGTTATTTATTACAGGGAAGCGTAAGTATTTGTATTTGTTTTTAATGTTTTTTTGATTAATTATTAATTTTCTGGAAAAGAATTGGCCATTAAATAATAATTTATGCAAAAGAAATCAAATATTCATCTAATTTTTTTTTTTTTTTCATTTTTCATAAACATATCCTGATATTTGAATTAATTAGGACATCAAAATCATAATATTTTAATAACATCTTTAATTTTAGTTATTATGATTTGAAAATTTAATAAATTTAAGTAGTTGCCTCTATTGCATTATGGATACATAATAATTTATACTCTTTCTGTCCCATAATAATAGTAGCATTTGATGAATCTAATTTGTCACATAATAATATTTGCAAAAAAAAAAAAAAAAATCTTTCGGCTGGAACAAGAATGAAATATATATATTAGAATGCAAGATATCATTAGAATGCTTCAAGCATACATTTCATTTAACATGGGAAAGACTGTCTTTGAACCTCTATTATCTCCGAACCTTTGAATTAAATTGAAAAAAAAAAAAAAAAAAAAAAAAAAGTATACAGTCGATTGCATTTAAAATTTCAGTTTCCATAATGAAAAATTTCAAGTTAGCTTTTAATTAATTTTGTTAATTAACTACATTGCACCATAAATTAGTTCTTTTCAGGTCATTTCCAGAGATACCATTTTTGTAAATATCTAATGAAAATTAAAAAAGTTATTAGGGAGATCACCTTTTACTTTAGAGAGAGAGAAGGTGAAGCCAACCTATAAGATTTAGCTATAAAAAAATTTAGGCAGGAAAAAATATTTGTGCTTTTATCTATAATTATGTATGTATTATAATTCTTTGAAAATTTTAAGCTCAAATTTTCACTCAAAGTTAATTTTAATTCAATTAAAAATTAATTTTGGTTTTTCTTATGTATATTTTAGGCCTGATCAAAATGTTACAATATTCGATGGAAGAGATGCTTGTGGTGCAGATGAGTAAGTTATATTTGTTTTGTATTATTATTATTTAAAAATTTAAGTAAGTTAATTATTATTAAACTAAATTAAGCATATAAATTTTTTTTAAGTAATTTTTTATCATAAACAATTTATAAGCATGTTAATTAGTATGTTAAGTTGATATTTTATATGATTTAATAATACTTGCAAAAAATAAATAATAAATTTACAAGGCAAGTATTTATTTTTATAGATATATTTATATATTGTGCTTATTATACATTTATAAAAAATAGAATTTAATAATTAAAATATTAATTCATGTATTACATTTTATATTTCATAAATTGTTGCATTCAAAAAGTAACAAAAATATATGTTATTATAGTTGTTGGAATTTTATTAAGGTCTCTGTTATGTATATCATATATATTGTACATTAACCTTTTTTTAATTTGAAATAAATAAATTCAGTTAAGTAATTATGAATCTGTAAAAAAATGTAATGGTTTAAAAAAACCTATACATTTTTAAACACAGTATAATTTATTCACCAAAAACTTGGATATTGGACTTGATTGAAAAAAAAAACTATCTAAAATTAAATTCTTTCATTACTTAATTTTTAAAATGTTATAATTAATTTTATTTTATAATGTAGGTGGAAGATAGATGATGTAGATGCTAATGATGAAGATGACAGTATCATAACATTATTACCTCATTTAAAGCCATTTACTACATATGCTGCATACATGCGGACATACACAATTGCTTCTGCTTTAGTTGGTGCTCAGAGTCCCATTATTTATTTTACAACAAAACCATCTAGTAAGTCTAAAATCTTCTAGTTAATTATACAAATTTTCATTGTATACAGTTATTTAAAAATATTTTTCCATTGTTATTCAATAATATATTTTCAGAAATTGATCATGAAATTTTCTGTTTTAGCACCATCATCTCCTGTTAATGTTCAAGCTCATGCATCGTCTCATAATGAAATCATAATAGCATGGCATGGTCCCAAACATCCTAATGGCATTATCACTCATTATGTTATTGATGGCATTCGAGAAAGGATTCATCCGAATTCATTAGTCAAAGAAATTATTGTAATGAACGTGAGTAAAATTTTGCTTACATATCATTCTTGGGTTGTTGTTGTTTTTGTGTACTTTTATGTATTTTGCAATAATTACTTATAATGTCAATATGTTTTATAGATGAGCATTTATGAAAATTTTATTGTATATGTATATAAATATTGTGAATTTTATTTTATGTATGTAATTACTATTATGTATAAGAAATTGTCAAATTAAATAATTGTTCTATAGTAATAAGTTGTTATATTACAAAAAATGTATATAGTATATTATTCAATTATTGTGAGCCATTCAATAATGTATAATTTTAAATATAATTATGTATAAATTTGTCAAATAAAAAATATTGGGTTTAATTTTTTATAATTTAATATAGAGGGCTATTAATAAAACATTTGAAATATAATGAAATTGAGGAAACTTCTTATATTTTTTTTTCTGCTAAATATTTATTCTGTAAACATTATTTAATATGTTATGCAGCTATTTTTTATAATATTTATTTTTTTTTCCAGCTTTGGTGATGTCAGATTTAAAAAAGCCAAACCAAGAAAAAAATACAGAAGTTAATGATTTGTGGACATTTGAAGAGAAAAAGAAAAACAAAGAAGGCGAATCTAAAAATTGCTGTTCATGCTCCAAAACTAAATCTGTACTTTCTCAAGGTGATGATCCTGAAGCACAAATACAATTTGAAGATTTTCTGCACAATAAAGTATACTTAAAGAAGTATGTTTTCTATATTTTATTTATATTCCTATGAAATATTTATATAAAGGTTTCACTTATTATAATGATGTATTTATCTTCAAATAAACATAATATTTATCTATATAATTGAAGTGATTATTAACAGTATTAAATCTAAAATGATAAAAACTAAAAATCAAATTGTTGTAATAAGAAAATCAATATTTTCCTTGTCAAGCTTCTGGTGAGTGCATTATGAAATAAGTTTACTTTTTTTAAAGTCGGATTCACATCAAGGCGTTGAGTGGAGAGGCATGATGCGTTAACCAATTACTGGTCTGGGTGTGTGACTCCTGAGGCTTGTGATTGGTTGACGTTTCACCACCTCGACAAGTTAATGTGAATGCGGCATAAGAAATTGTTTTTGAGAAGCTTACATATATATGCAAGTAATATTTTTCAAAACTGAAGATAATTTAAAATCAGAAACAGATGTTTTCTTTTTTTTATTTTAGTCCACATGCACCTAAAACAACAAAAATATCACTGGACTCTCAACATCATCAACTCGAGAAGTTACTTCTAATGAATTTTCTAATGAAACTTCCACTTTCAAACCGAAAAGAATTTCACCAGGAACTCCTGTTATAGAAAATATAACTGAAGCACCAACAACACTGCCTCCAGAACCTGAGGATGGCTCTTTTCATTATGAAGTTCATGATGCAATGTTTCTTGCAGTAAAAAGTCTTCATCATTTTACTGAATACACGATTGAGGTATGTAATTACATTTTTTATAAATTTATTTTTATATGTATAATTTTGAAATCATCATCACAAATAAAATTAAACATACATTGAAAAATTTGCTTGCCTTTTATGTGCTCTTAATAATGTTTGTGCAATTTTAAAATTAAAAATTTCCAGTAAATCAAATGCAATTTGATTAAAAATTGTAATCCATTGTTTTAAAAAAAAACATTTTCTGAAGCATTAAAATATCATTGAAAAAATTTCAGTGTTACATATTTCATTAATTTTTGAAATTTCTGAATTAATTGTTGCTATATATTTTATGTTAGTCTAAGCAAGTTTAATTATTTCCTAAAATATCTAAAAATGTTTTTATTTTTTTTTCTCCTTTGATTTAAAAAAATTATTCATTTCTTTTTAAATTTAAAAAGTCAATGATCGTAATATTTTTATCTAGGCACTACTTTTTTAACATCATTCATTCCTATTAATTTTTTAATTATATTTATCTTCAGGTCAGGGCTTGTCAGAATAAAGATGAATTAGATGATGAACCTTGTAGTTCCCAAAGTATTACTACAGTTAGAACATTTCCATTAGGTAAGTTAATGAAAAATAAACCCATTTCTGTATAAAGGACAGCTGAAATTCAACATGTAGTTATTGTTGTTGTTTTTTATTTGAACTATTTATTTTATTTGTTAGAAAATTAACTAAACAACTGTCTAATGAATCACAGGATCAAAATTTTTGAAATAAATATTTTGCAATTACTAAAAAATTTTTGAATTAGTTAGAACGAAAAAGAAGATATATGCAAGATTAATATTAAAAATGAATCCGTATAAATTTTTAATAGATTGATGTAATATTGTAGAAACAGTTAATAATGATTTCTGGGATAAAATTAAGTTATGAAATTTGTTGAGGATGATTAAACATAATATGAAATTTAAAAACAAGGAAGTAGGAGAAAAGAAAAATTACTTTTTAATTTAATTGAATGAATTTGATTAAGAAGCTCTCATTAAATATACAATCTTTTAAAAATTTGATTTATAATTCCTAATTATGTTGCTGTTTGTTTTATGTATAATGAATCCTGCAAATTATAAAAGTAATTATGGCTGCTTTAAAAATTGAGATATTGGATAACATTCCAATATGAAACGTTTTTTAATTTGGATACCATGTAATAATTAAGAATAATATAAGGATTACTTTTTAAAAAATATATTATACTTCAATAAGGGTCAGAAAGATTTTTAGTGTTAACATAATACTTTAGATGTTCTTTTCTTATATTCATTAAATTTTAATTGATTTTTACTGTCTTTTTTTAGGTGGGGCTGATGACATAGATGTATCAAGTATTGTAATAAATAATGAAAATCTGACTAGTGGCATTTTGTTTGTTAAATGGGATGAACCTAAAGATTATAATGGATTAATTGTCAATTATCATATAGAAATTAGATTGGCAGAAGCAACTGAAGTAAGTGGCAATTTTATCTAATAAATTAACTAATATTCTTTTCTTATTTTTCAAAGTTTTCTGTATACTATTTTCTTCTCATTTTAACCTAGTACAAGCCACTTCCAGTATGTATAACTCAGATGGAATATCAGAAAAGAATGGGATATAGTTTTTATGATTTGCTTCCTGGAAATTACTCCTTGAGATTGAGAGCAACATCACTTGCTGGCAATGGCAATTGGACATCTCCTGTGTACTTTATAATTCCAGATACTAGAGGTATATTTTTCATATATAATCTGTAAAGTGATATATATTGATTATCATTAGACTCGGTTTTTATCTTGCATAGTTTAAATACATGTACTTTTCTTTCATTACTTCAGCTGCTAAAATTATATAGAATAACTACAATTTAAATATGATTTTCAGATCCAATAAATGAGCAAAATATTACGTTTCTATGTTTTATTTTGTTGTAATTTTACTTCTGCTTTTACAAAATAGAGAAATTTTGTTTTTATAGAGTAGAAAAAAATTATGATTTAAATTGAATTATTTAAAAATTTTGGTAAAATATGATTTTTATTTTATAAATATTGATTATATTATCACTGCTCAATAGATTTAATTTTATATAAAACTGAAAGGATGGAAATAAATAATTTTTCAAGTTTCTCTTAATGTATTTTTAATTTATTAAATTCTTAAAATTTTATTTATGTTTTAGGTGGCATAAGATCAGAGATCTTAGCGTTCATGGTTGTAGCTGTTATCATAGTTTGCATTATTATCCTTGGTGCAGCCTTTTATGTGTATTATCGTAAAAAGTAAGCTCATTTGTATTAAAAATTTTAAGTTTTTTAATATAAACTAAAAGATAATTTAGAAATATTTTGTATGTTCTATGAACTTTTTGAATGTAATTGAATAACCATGTATTTTAGGTATTTGAATGACATACCAACAATGTTATATGCTTCTGTAAATCCTGAATATATGAGTGCAGGTAAAAAAAAAAAACTTTATAATTATGTCATAATATAATTTCAAAATTAATTATGTGAAAACTTTTGTTTGACTTATTTTTAATTTTGATATTTATTTATTTTAATATTTCTTAATGTTGCCTTTAAGTATAGTTGCAGAAATTTGTTATGATTTCTAACTGTTTCAATTCAATTTTCTTAAAATTTAATTTATTTCAAAAGAAAAATTATTTTAATTTTTAATAAATTTTTCTTTTTTTCTGTTCAGAGATTAATGATTGAAATTCTTCAAACAAGGAAAATAACAAGTTTCGAAAACTTATAACTTAATTAATCAGAATATTAATGTATTAAAAATGTAATTATAATAACTAATAATTGAAATATTTTAACTATTCTTTCATTGCATATCACTAAAGATGATGTTTATTGAATAACTTACTCTTGATAAATTAGCATATTTATAAAAACCGCTTTTTTAATGAATATTTTGTACAATCAAAAAAAAAAATTCCTGTTGATCATAATAATTTTAATTATTTTCTTCATATTGTTTTCATTATGGTGTAACATAAATAAATCATTAAAATTGGTAACATTATTTTTAGTTTCCTTCAAATTTCTCTTTCTTTCTCTCTTATGTTTGTAATAGTTTATGAGCCTGATGAGTGGGAAGTGCCAAGAGAAAAAATTAAACTACTTCAAGAGCTTGGTCAAGGTTCATTTGGTATGGTGTATAAAGGAGAATATGAAACAGGAGACAAACACGTTTTAAAGTGTGCTGTTAAGGTTAGTTCAAAATATTGGTTATTGTTTTTCATTCATTCAACTTAGAATTAACCTGAATGATTTATAATTTGTGTTGATAGACTTACTTAGATTTATGCTCATCTATATAACTTGTACTGTATGATATCAAAAATCTAAACTTAATATAGAAAATTAAGATTTAAAAAAAATAACCATTGAAAAGTTTTAAATGTAGAATTTTATCAAATTTTAAAAATTAAATCATGTAATGAAAATTTGTTTAATAGTTAAATAACTTCTCAAATTATTTTCAGACTGTAAATGAATCTGCATCTTTGAGAGAAAGGATAGAATTTTTGCAAGAAGCTTCTGTTATGAAGTTAGTATATTTATATATATTGCTAGTTCATTTACTTTTCAGCTTTAAAAATAAATTATTAAACTATTAACTTACTATTATTATCCCATTGTAAGAGTATGCATTAAATAAGTGATTTTATATATATTGATTCATGGTATTATGTAAATTTAGTAAATACTTGACTTGACTTTATGGACAAATGTGATTTTTAAAATGGTTTTTATTTATTGATTTTTGTAATATTAATGCACAAAATTATTTTTCACAGATATTTGTTTATCTAAACAGACTTATACGTTTCAATGTATTATTCAATAACAAAACATCTTATTTAGCAAATTTTAAAATGGATTGTGTTTTGACAATAAATATCATTGAGATACCATATATATATATATATATTTGCAATATATATATATATATATTTACAAATTGGCTCTAATCAATGAAGCAATGGAAAATATGGTTTTTTTCCTAGTGATTATTCTCACTTCATAATTAGATATATTCCAATAGATATTAGGTCTGGGCTTTAAATCGATATTTATAAAATAATGATTAAGTCCAAAATCACATATCCAATTTCACTATTCCTATATTGACAAAAGTGTGATGTTAGATATCGAAGTTCTGATGTCATAGCCCTAAAATCCAATATTAAAATTATTGTTGACTCTGATTTTATTCTGGTGTCATGCTTCCGATGGTCTCGAGGGTGGGGATACAACTAGCGACACAGGCATCCATTAATTTCCAATTTCCTATGAGGAGAAAAGCTATTCCAATTTCCAAAATTGGAATAATCACTTCCAAAATGGGAGACGGTGGATGAATCCAAGCTGCCAATTGAATGACAGTACTCTGGCTTGACTTGTATGTTGGATGTATTTCGCGATTTCCTATATCTGTTGCAATTTGTCTAATGCTCCAGTTTGACTGCTGAAATTGGATGTAGGAATTGAATGTATTTAGAGATTTGTGATATGCTTTTTTCGGCAGTCTCTTTATAACTTATTATTTGGCAAATTAGCAAGGATGGAGAGTTTGCCTGAGTTGAATTTTTATACCACTCCTGACTCTTTCACATAATTTTATGTATGATTTTTAGTAATGGTTTTAGAAAGATATGTGAAATAAATTCAATGACTTTTATTGAATTTGTATATTTATAAAAACAGTTTTTCCACAATAAAGTATTTTTTACAACTTTAAAGCTATAATATTGCATTAACTTAGGAGACATTCTTGTACTCTACATATATCCTGTAAAAATAACAATGCCAAATTTGCAGGTACCAAAAAGTATCATATAATAGTTTAACACAAAGAAAATTCTACATTTTAAGCACATTTCTATATGCTATATATGTATTACATTAAATCTTATTTTTTTTTCTTAATAATAGAATAGCTTTTATAAGATCTTTTTTTTTTTGTTGTTGTTGTTAATCTGTGATGCCTTTTATAAGTGCCTTAGCACTGAGAAAAGTCTGCTGGCACTTACTTGCATTACTAAAGGATCTAATTGAATTGTCTCATTAACATTTCATTTTAATATTAATCCCAAAATTTTGTAAAAATAAAAATTATTTTTATGAATGAGTCAGGAGTTATATTTTTAAATTAACTCTCCATCTTTGTAATTCAGAGTACCAATATGCCTTATGAGCATTTGGTACTAGTGTTGGTGTGGTAAGTAAGAATATCACATCTTTGTTGCTAAAAAATGCAGAGATACATATTTTTCTTAAGGTAAAATAAAAATGTTTATAAAGTTTCACTTTTTTTTTTTTTATCTTTTCATTTAAAATTGTTTTATTTAAATGTTTGATATTTATATGTACGTATATTTTATGTAATCTATACGTTTAATGATTCTTTTACTTTCTGAAATATAAAACTCATAATGTAAATTGTAAACAAAAAGAATAGTTCTTGGACTGATTTTATTTAAAAGGCTATTTTTGATTTAAATTAAAAAGATGAAAAATTTGAAACTGATAAGACCTGCACAATATTCTTTATCAACTTAACCTTTTTAAAATTTACTATCTAAAAGAGATTTTTTTTTATTTTACCATATCAAGCTTAATTAAAAGTCATTAAAAAATTAATTAGATTTTACCCACACTCAAGTTTCTGAATATGCGAGTTTTGCAGAAATTTCTTTTGTGTCTGTTTCAAAAATTCGTAATTATATGATATCATCTCGCTAAGCAATCATTATAATTTTTCTACTTAGTATTAATACTGAGTATCCAACTAAACATTCATTAATTTTATTATGAATTTATTCTTGTTTTTTTTTTTTTTTTTTTTTGCATGGGAAAAACATATTTCATAATATTTACAGATTGCTTACTTTTAAAGTGTAAAAAATATATGGATAATCTTAATTCATCTCCCCTCCCTTTCCTTTATAATAAACTCACAAATAATCATTTTCTATCCTCAATATTTTTCCTTCATGTAATCAAAGTTAATATATTTATATTTTTTATTGTGCAAGAAAAAATTTATACTCTGAAACTGTTCATGAAAATTAAAGGAATATACCTTATTATTTAGCACTAAATAAAGTCTTAGATCATTTGCAATTAAATTTGCATAAGCAAATAGGAAAAAGGAGATTTGTTTTAAAAAATGAAATTTTGTTTTGAAGACAATAAAATAAAATGGCAAGTGAACTAAAATAATCATTACTCGTGCAAGAAAATACTCATTAAAAACTTTTTTTTTTTTTTTTAAATTTGGTGGTTCATGAGGTTCAAAGACTCTTATTTCATTTTTATTATTTAAAAACAAGTACCTTATTTTAAATTTTTATAAAGTTGATATATTGTAATATTATGATATTTAGTTGGACTACATATCAGTTTTAGAAATTTCAATGTCCTGTAACTTTATTGGGTACTTCTGGGTTTGGCTAACGTTTCTTCACACACTATTGTGTCATTTGATTGGAGGAACATACAAAATGAAGGTGTTTTTCATGATTCTGCGTGGATATTTTGGCTGAAAATTTTGCTACAAAATATGTCTTGGCATATTGGGCAGCATCTCACTCCCAGCTTTTTTATAATAATTTGGAGAAACCTATTTCTTTTTCAGCAGAAGAACTGTTCTATCTATATTCATCAGATCTTTTATGTCTAAGTTAATGACAAATATTCAAAAATTGAATTAGCCTTCATGGTGTCCTATCTGTGACTGGAATTAGAACATTAAATATGTGCTCAGCTAAGTAGCCCATCTTCTCTGATCAAACTAACTGCAACTCTCATCAACACCTGGAAAGAAATTGTATCAATCATCTTTCAAGTACTGATATAAAATCTTGTCTTAATGGGAAAGCATTTTTAATGATTCATTTTTCTATAGATTTACTTTGCTTAAAACTGTAAAATATAAATATTATAGCAGTTTTATTAAATTCTACAAATTGCTTTTCCTTTTATTTAAAAATTACAATCTTTCTTTTTACAGAGCTTTTAATTGTCATCATGTTGTCAAATTGCTGGGGGTTGTTTCCAAAGGTCATCCAACATTGGTCATAATGGAATTAATGGGGAAAGGAGATCTAAAGGCTTATCTTCGGTCTCGGCGTCCAGACAATGAAGTATAAATATTTATATTATTACTTGCATTGCATGTTATGCATTAAGTAATATAATTAATGGGTTTTCATATGTAACTTAAAATATATTACAAAATTTAGAATTTCTTTAGATTTATCCTATGTTTAATAATTTTGGAAATAGGATAGAAATAGATAATTTTCTGATAAAATATTATTACCACTATTTACATGCACAATAAAATAAAATTCTATATTTCTATTTTGCCATTATTGTTTTTAATGTCATTCTTTAAGTTATTATAATTTCATTTTGAAATTTCTTACTTAATTTTTTTAAAAGTAAAATAGTAGCAAATATAATACATTGTAATGCAATTTATTATTATCTTGTTTGTATTTTCCTACAATGCTTATATTGAAAATTTGAATGAAGTATATTTTATTATTTATAACTATAAAATTCTTGTTTCATATATATACATTTAATTTTAGGATAACATAGGAAACCACCCGTATCACCACCAACATTGAGTGAAATTTTACAAATGGCAGTTGAAATTGCTGATGGAATGGCTTATCTTGCTGCTAAAAGTTTGTGCACAGAGACTTAGCTGCTCGAAACTGCATGGTTTCTGATGACTTAACAGTGAAAATAGGAGATTTTGGTATGACCCGAGATATTTATGAAACAGACTATTATCGTAAAGGTGGTAAAGGGTTATTACCTGTCCGCTGGATGGCTCCAGAATGCTTAAAAGATGGTTTATTTAGTTCACAGTCTGACATTTGGTGAGTGATTTATAATTTATAAACAAAAAAAAGTTATAAAGTTACCTTTTAAATGATCATTTAAAAATTATATTTTTAAATGAAAATTAAGTATTGTAAATTTTTGTTACATTAAAGTATCAAATATTTTAAGTCATTGATTTCTTATAAAAAGTATTTGATTGAATCAAGAATACATTAGTCATTATATGATGTAGTACTACTTTTCTTGTATAAATACAGCAAGAATTTAGTTACTTTTGCTACTTTTGAAATTCATAAATAAAGACAACCATTTTACATATTTAAAGATGTTAATTTATGCATTTAAAAATATATATAATACTTATATGTTAACTTTATTTTTATTCATTCAGTTAATAATCAAATAAAAGGAGAGGCTTAGATTGTAGTTTAACAACATATAAATGTATTTTTAAAAATTATTCTAATACAGTTACTTTTTTTCATGAAAAAGGCTTATTTTATTGATTCATTTTGTGTTTACTAGATAAAAAAAAAAAAAAAAATGATTTGCATTGTAATACAAAATTTAATTGTATTCTAATCATAAGAATATAATTATATATTTTAAAATTTTTTAAAGGTCTTATGGTGTGGTGCTTGGGAAATGGCAACTTTAGCATCACAGCCATACCAAGGATTAGCTAATGAACAAGTACTCCATTTCGTTATATCTGGGGGAAAATGTCAAAACCTGAAAACTGCCCAGCAAAATTGTAAGTTTTAAGTACAGTGTTACAAGCTTTGCTTTTTTTTTTTTTTTAAATTATTATTACAATGTTCTGAGTATATCAAAAAATTCTAAAATATTCTTTTTAATACTTATAAATAACAAATTTCTTTTATTATTTAATATTGTACAACATATTTAATTTTAATTTATCCTTTCTTTTTTAGTTTGTACAGGATTTAACCACATTTAATTGTATGCATTTTGAAATATTTAATCCTTAGGTATGCCATCATGGAGTTATGTTGGGCCAAGAACCCCAAGGCCAGACCAACTTTTACCGAGCTAATTGACATGTTGCTTCCAGACATCAACCAAAACCATTTCCGTGAAGTGTCCTTCTATTTCACTCAACGACAAGAAACGAGCGCCAAAGAGACTGATTGTGACTCTGCCACTGCCTCCACTCCTATGAGGACTCAATGGATGGACTCACAAAACTCGCGAGAGGATTCTGATGCTGAGTCAGAAATTGCATTTTTCCCTCCCACCAGGAGCATAACCCAAACGGACTACACCAGAGGGAAAAATTCTCTTGATGGAAACGCGAGAGCTTATAGTGTTCATTCCAATGATGGCGGTAAAATGTCCGTCAACAATTCTTCAGATGATAGCAAAGGTAGTAAAGTGAGCAGCACTTCTAATGGGAGTGTACCAAATGGTCTCATACCCTTTGTACCTTGTCGAACTACTACGTGCTAGTGTTACTTTGGTGCATGCATGGCTAAGAACTACTATATTAATATCTGTTTGGTCTTTTAACTTCAAAACAACTTGTACAGAACTTGTATATATATGCCCCTGTCATTGTGTGTGTGTATATATATATATATATATATATATATATATACATGTATGTTATGTATATATATATGTATATAATATGATCCTATACATATTATTTATGATCTTGTACAGTATGTGTCTCTCATCCAGTGATTCCAGTGCATTAGTGAAATAATTTGTATAAGCATGTAAATCTGTTTGGTACATTTTCTCTGTACGTGCATCAAATTTTAATTTCTTTTTTTTTTTAAATCGTCACAGCATGATGTTTAATTTGTTATCCTCTTAGTAATTGTCAGCTAATCAATCTATTTTGTACATTCCCACTGATTTTGATATCCTTCATAGTCTGGTTATATCAGTTAAGGTTTTTCAATAGCTGCTTCACAACATTTCAGCAGCATTTTCATGTTCATAAGCTAGCTGTTTGTGCATAGACTGTTTTGTTTATTTATAATTTTAATTTATTTAATGCATGATTTTAAACTTGATTAAGCATTACTATTTTGTAATTAATTCAATGAATTAGTATTGAAGTACCAGTTGTCTAAATACTTCTGCTGTAGTTACCTGGTTTATTTGGAGAAACCTTGAAATATAATTTCATGTTAATGCAATAAATTTTAATTAAGGAAAACAATGTTTCTGATAATGGATTGTCACAGTCAAAACTCAGAGATATGTTTGTATATGAAAATATTCTAATCAGAAAATGAAATGAAATATTTTCCTTAAAGTGAGGTATAAACTAAATGGGTTTTTTTATATAATATTAATCTTTTTTAATTGTTTGTTAATTCTGATTTCATTGCAGAAAAAAGTTTTTTAATTTTTATTTTAAAAATAGAATATTTTATTCTTATATAATTTTAGAAACTAATTCTTTTGTTAAAATTCTAATAGAGAAGATGTTTGAAAATATTGTTTTTCTTCAAACTTAAAAATTAAATGTAAAAAAGGATTTTTAATTCTCTTGCTCTGCTATATAGTTGTGAAGGCAAATCTGTAGTGTGTGTGCCATTGGTGCCCTTTATGATTATTTTAAGATCATGATGAGTTCAATCAATTATTTAAAAAAAAGAGGTCCATCTATTATTTTTGTAATGTGATAGAGCAAAAATTCTACTGTATAAAGACTGATATTTTAATTTACTCTATATTAAATTGATAAAATATAAACCAGATATAAAGCCTTTAGTATCAATGTTACAGCTGAGAAAATTTCATGAATACATTATTTGATAATTATATTGCAACACAGAAAGTGAAATTTTCATTTTATAACTTTATTCACTGAAGTTTAATTTTTTTAGTGAATCATTTCAATAAATTTTAGTGAACTTTTATAATTTTTCTTAACTGCGCATTACATCAATAAGTCCATAAATTTGAATTTATGGTGATCTCATGTTCATAGAAAAAAACTCACTGCTATATAACAAATTTTCTGATAATTGCTATACTTTTATGAATATTTTAATTCTGACCTTTTGGACTCCATTGAAATACATTGCTAAATTAACAAAATATAATTTATAGACAAAACTAAATAAATTCTTTATGAATTTATTATTTTTAAAAAAATAAATTTCAAAATGAGACATCCTTTTCTTCAAATCTAGAAATTAAATTTCATTAAGTACTTATGTATTATAAGTATTCTTTATACATCTATGGGCTCATTTTTTTTTATATTTTCATTTATTATTAAACTTTATATACTTCTGTTGTGTTTAGTAAAGAGAATTACTGGTTTGTCATTATTTAATTGAAATTTTTTATTTTATGTAGCTCATGACTAGAATGCTAACTGATCAGAGCAGTATGATGCTTTTAATATTTTCTTTTTAAATTGGCTTTCAAATTTTTAATTACTTTTATTTGGTTAAGGATCCTACTAAGCAGTGTAGTAATTAAAGGTGAAGGCTTGCCTTCCAAGTGTGAAATATTTTCTTTCAAGAATATTCCATATATATAAATATACACTTACAGGTGTGCACTCAGGATTTTGTCTTGGGGAGAATGCGTCAACAAAACAAAACATAATAGGCCATACTAATCTAAAAGTAATTAAAAAGGTATTTGAAGTCACAATTCCATATATTAATTATTTTATTAATAATTTTTACATTACATTAATTTTTTTCAAATACATAAAAAAGAGAACATTAGAACTAAGAATTATTACAAAAAAAAAAAAATAATGATAATAATTTAATTTCTAAAGAAAAATTAAACAATTTATAAATCATTTATGTCACATTCAATATTTCAACGGATATGTAATAAATTCAAACGAAAACACAGGCTCATTCAGCAAATTCAAGTGAGTAATAAAATTGACATTGATAAGAAAAACACTAATTCATTGAAATACTATATATTTGATAAAAAAATATATATTTAGCCTAAGTAGGAAGTGGCCATAAGCTTAAACATGTGCATGTGCACACAGTTTGCTTTGGAGTTGGGGTTGCTGAAGCTCGTCAGCCATCTCCTTGGGTGCATGTATGTAGGTATATATATATATAGTTTATTTTGCAAAATTGTGTGTGTTTCTTTTTAAATAGTTCTTGTTATCATAAAATATTAATTTCATGAAATATGTATTTTCTTTAATTTTGTGTCCAAATTGAGATAGACAATCAAATTTATTTTTAAGTTTACAAGAAAATGTAACACAGCTGAGATTTCATAAATCAATTGAGTGTTATTTGACTTTTTGAATGCATACATAAATGAGAGAAGTATGTTTCTAGTAAAATATTTTAATTATATATATAATAGGTGTAAAAAGAAAGAATTGATTGTGTCCTTTTGATTGCTATCCTATGCATTTAAATACTACATTGTTTGTTCAGTAGATGGGGAGAATCCTTACCATATTAAATTTTCTAACTTGTTTTTCTTTTAAATAATTGAGTGATGCATATTGCGCAATTATTTTCAGTCCGATAACATCCTAGTCGTTATACTTAGTATAAATTTCAGACAAATTGGTAACCTATAGTACATGGCCTCTTCTTGTTAGTATAAAAACATAAATTATCTTGTTCAATTTATTTGTATGATAAAGTTTGTGTTAAAAGTTTTTCTTTAGTAACAAATCAATTGTTATATTTAATTGATATTTAGTTCTATGTTAACTTCTTTTTAGTTATCTTTTTTAAAAAAAACCGACACATTTGTGTATATATATATATATATATATATTTATTTATATGTATTATTAAAATGATTATATTATTGGTTATTTTTTTTTTAAATGTATTGTTAAAATGGCATATTTTTTATTGCTTAGCTCAGTATTTCATAATTTGCATTGCAATTCATTTATGTAGTTTATATTAGAATATAGAGTGAAATCGTTATCATAGGGAAAAATATTGTAAAAATGTATGCCTAAATCTAATTAGAATATTTTATCTAGGTATATCAGATTAGTATAACTAATCTTTAGTGATTGCTTAAAATATGAAACAAAAATGCTAAGCTACATCTTTGAATATTATATCAGAAATAAAATTGGCAATCTAATTTCCAAAAAGGATTCACTTTTATGTATATTTTTATTAAAGATAAATTCTTTCAATTTATTATTAATATTATTTTTAATGTTTTGGCGATTTAAAAAGATTAATTCTTTCAATTTATTATTAATATTATTTTAATGTTTTGGCGATTTAAAAAGATTAATTCTTGCAACATTGTTTTAGTCATATTGTACTGTAGTAATAAACTATAATTTAATTTAAAAATACATTGTAAAAGAATAAATAGATTGTTGATAAAAATTTATCTCATTATAAATACTTGAAATATTGTAATGTATTCTTCATTTTTCTATAATCTTATGAGCTTGTAAATAGTTTTATTTTCTGCAATTTTTTTTGCAGTTGTATACATTGGAACTTATGAAATAATTTTAAATTGCATATAAGTAAACACAGCCAGTTATAAAAATATCTTAAAATAATTTTATGGAAAAAAAAATTATTCAGATTGCATTTTAAATGTTGCATTTTATTGGTTTTTCTCCCTCTCTTGTCTTTTGTTTAATATACTATTTTTGTAGTAATATTATTTAAGATTTGAAATCTAATTTTCATGTACATCTATGGAGATTGTATTGTTATAAGCGTTAAATTTACAACTTTAACGATTTCTTTTTTAATTATACCTTAAAAAAAAATATATGTAATAAATTTTCTTTTTTATTTTATTAAAAATTATCATTGAAGTAGGTCAGAATTATTATATTCATTTTGCTGTTAGAACTATTAATTACTTATTAATTGTAAAAAACAATTTTTTTAGATACATTAACTACTTTTTGAATTTATGTCTCTAATTTTTATTTTTGAAAAATATCTAATGCATTCAAATGTTGTTTATTAAACAGATAATTTTTTAAAAAACACTCAGAAAGGCCATAATAAAAATTAATGTAATTATTTATTATGTTATATGCATGGAATTCTGCTTTCAGATTGAGAAAAATTTATATAAGCTTCTACACTTTTGTAAATAAAATTTTTAGTACCATAAAAATATTTATATACAATATTGAATATTTATTAGAAACTAGAATCATTATAGAGAATGATATTAAATTCTAATTAAGGGCTGAAGTAAAAGTAATCTCTAATGAAAACAATAAAGATTTTTTTAACAGTCGTTAATTTTAATAAGTAAGTACCTTTTTTTTTTTTTTTACTTAACAACTAATATCAATTTGAATGGATATTTTTTATTGTTATTAAAGTTAACAATATTATTATTAAATTGCCCTCTTATTTCTTATAATTTATTACATGCTTGTCTAGTATATGGAGTTTTAATATATTGTTATTAATATGTAAAGATCAACTAATTTTGTTTGTTCAAAAGTTAGTATTAAAATAATAATTCCAATTTTGTTACACATTATTATAATTAAGAGTTTTATGCTTCAATTTTAAACCTTATTGAATTTTATTCTCATTATGTATTTTTCAGAAAGTATAACTTTTTAACTGAATATTTTAAAGAGAAAAACATATTTCACAATTCGTTCATAATTTTTTCTGTGTTTCTTTTTAGAAGTAGTTTTAATTGGATGAAATAAAAATGTGGCTGAAATAGCATATCATTTCTTTTTAACTCCAAAGTAAAAATTTCATGTTGAATACCAATTATGATTTTCACAAAAACTTTTATAAATGATGTAATAATGTTAAAATATTATTCTTGAAGGAAACAAACTATTTTACATATATTTTACAAAATTATTCTCATTTTGATTACATTATTTATTTTAATTAGTGTAATAATAATTATAATAATAAATAATTGTATGTGTTCCTTGACATATTTTAATAGTTTTGTAATATTCTTTTTTTTTTTTATAAATATTGATATGACATTAATATAATATTTTATGTTTTTATTTAATCTTTTAAATTATTGAACCTTTGCTGTTATTAAATATTTTTATTAAAATGACTGTAAAAGTTGGCAGTGTTCAAACTATGTCAATTCACAGAATATTTATGAGCATCAAAATCTTTAATGGAATGTTTTGTCAAAAAAAATTTTTTTATTTTATTTAGCAATTTTAGATGTAAATTAAATTATGTCCATTTTAACAGAGTTTCATAAAAACAAATTACTATTACTTAATTATATTTCCTTTTAATCAGTTCTATTAATTTATTTCATTTGCTATATGAATTTTTATAAATACTTTTATAGTATAATATAAACAGCATTTCACAAAACACTTAAAAGATTTTGCGAATTTCTCAGAACAATGTTTGAATACTGCTGCTTTTGATCATAAACAACATTCTCAATTTACTAACTCTTCATGTGTTCTTATTTCATCTTACATTTATATTATGATCATGAAAGTGTAATTTATGAAGGATGATAACTATTCCTTTTAAATCATACATTTAAGTGTGATAATATTTTCTTTTTATGTATGTAATGGTGCTTTTTAAACTATATTTTAAGAAATATTTTGTGAAGGATAACTACATAAACCTTTTTTAAAACTATAAATATGCAAATTTCAATATTTTGTGAGTGTTTATATAGATGATCATGAATTAAGTTACCTCTGTAATATGTCATCCATTTTGTACATATTAGCTGTATATAGTGCCATCATCACTCAAAGTTCAAAAATACATGTATTGTGTTGACTATTTGTTATTCTTTTATTTCCCAAATATTAAGCTTTAACTAATTAAATATTTTTATAAATTCATGTAGTTGTAATGCTACTTAATATAAAATATGCTATTCATAAAATTTTATAAAATTCGGAAAAGTTTAGCATAACTTCTTAAATTTTTATCATTAAAAATTACACAAAGATTTTTATAGAAAAAAAATGTTATTTTATATAATAATAGTATTATAGTTTATGTAATATAAAATTTAACATATTATATTGTTGTGATGATAAGCATTACATCATCATCAACAGTCTGCAAAAGAAGTTCTAATATAATGAAGCGATACATATTATGTTCCTAAACTCTCATAATATCATATAAATATTTCTGTCTTTCTCATACCCATACATTTCCATTGTTTTGTGTAATTGTATTAAGATAGCCAACTATTTTACAATGAAAAATAGGATATAAATAAATTGAAGAAAAAAATATTGTAAATAAAAGAAAACATTTTATTCGTTGCAATAATGATACAGAAATACTATAATATGAAAATGCATAATAAAAACATTTGTAATATTTTATATTGTAAGTATGCTTAAATGCCTATTAATAATTATTTAATTGAGTACTTATCCATTGAATGAATATTTTTTTGTCAATATGTCATCTTCTAACATTATATTGGAAATATCTGAACAAGAAATATTCTTTATATTGAATTTTACTGCAAGTCCTGCAACTGGAGTATCAATATTCAATCTCAATTACTCTCTTGTCCAAAAAACATTAACAATTGGAAAAATCTTTTCAAATAAATTGCATTAGCCCCAGGACAGTACAATGTAAATTCAACAACAATAAATTTTCATATGGAATATGTTCATTTTTTTAATTATCTATTATTTATCTAATATTACAATGTGTTTATTTTAACATTGCATTAATTTTTTTATAATTCAAGTATACATTCAGTCTCGTTCATTTTTTCATGTAGACAATTGTCATCTATTTTAATGTCAGTTATTTCTTTAGATAAAAACCCAACACAAGATACAATATCTATCAATATACTTGCGAGAAAGTAAAAAAAAAAAATGATTGAAAACAGACTGATGTTTGTTTCAGATCATTCTTCGATTTATTGGAAATATCTTTGGTAAAAATGTTGCACTTCTTTTGATTTTCCGTTATGCCTGGATTTGATTCATCTAAATTGGACAATTATCATTTTATAAATAAGAGAAAAATCTTTCTTTAAATTGTTATTTATACTGCAGAATAACGTTATTCAAATTAAGACAGAACTACTGTAGCTGAAATGTGTTAACCTTCAATCTTTTGAATCGTTTTTGAAAAAATAGATACCCGATTATGTTCAAAATATATTAATGTTTCAGATATTTCATTATTGAAAAACGATTCCAGGACATTTGTCTAAACTTAAAAAAAATATGAACAGAAAGGTTTAAGTAATTGTAAGCTCTATAGCAGGTATTAGAGCCAAATATTTAACTTAAATATTCTTATAGTTTCTTGTATTTAACAAGCACTTCTTCACAAACAGAAACTTGAACGGTAAAATGATTAATATATTAATAAGTTGTAGTTATTATTACTTTTTATATCAGTTTGCTTGCATCACACAGTATTGATTGCATTTCATAAAAATATGTTCATTACAAATTATTCCTAGCATTTTCCTTTGTAGTAAATCTTGTAATTTTACATATATTATTCATCCCTTCACATCTTCATCGTCAGAATTTAAGCTGATAGTGCAACAACTTTGAATTTTAAATAATTTTCCTTTATTACTCTGCTTAGATGGTTTGACAAAATTTCAGCCATTTCCTTCTCAATGGATTATGAATTTATTATTTTTATTTGAATGCTCTTGGTAACATTAAAATATCTTACTAGTATTGGATGCAATTTAGTTTAATTAGGATCTGATGCGTCAGATAAAAAATTTTTACAAATGCTATAGTTTTTAGTCTTCTGCAATTATATTTTCACAATTTTTTAAATATCGATTTGATAATAACCTCCCATTTTATCCTACTGCATGAAAATTTAGCATTGTGAAATTTATTTTTTATAATTTAGTTGCACAATCCATATTACTACGAAAATGTATGTAAATTATGGAATGAAATACGAATATTTCCGTTATAGCTGTGTTCCGTCTTCAAAATTATTTTAAAAAACTTGTTACTTTACTAAAAGCTGATGCATTTAATGATTGCTTATGCTTGTTGGTGATCAAGTGTTTTGTAATAGCTGATCTGTTATACAAAATTCTCCACTGCAAATATTGCAGAAAGCAATGGTATCTTTCATTGATATAAGAAATGGAAATTCCTTTTTCAATTAATTTTTAAAGTAATTTCTTCCCATCCCTATATGAAATTAAAAATTAAATATAGAGCCACTCAATAATGCAAGCACAGTATAAATAAATAAAGCTAATTATTTAAACCAACTTAAATATATAAACGAATAGTTTCCACCAAATTTGAAATTATTTTACACTTCTGTTTGACAGCAAGGGTGTATAAATGTGTAAATAAATTATAAAAATTTGAAAATTATTAAATAGCTAATGAACTAAGAAAACGCAAAATTTTTCTGTGTATGATTGAATATTCTTCGAGAAAAAGTTAGTCTACACCGTGTCATGTTTTTAGTAAGAAGTAAACGTACTCTCTCAAGATCTTACGAAGCGCATGCATCTCATTTTTATCTCGGTGCACTTTCCATAGTCTTGACGAATCATTATATCACTACAAATACGTCATATCACACACAACGGATCAGTCGAATACGGAGATTTATATATTAGTCTTCAACTATCGAAAAGAAAAGTATAAATTACGAAAGAAGGACTGTCACCTCAATTATATGCATACTAAAATGCGATAACCACTGAAGTCAAGAAAATTAATTTTTCAAATCCAGAGAATTTATTTTTCTATGTCGACTCGTGAATTCTCTAAGCATGCTGACACTATTTTACCCGTATAGAAGGGAGGGGGATGTACATGTAATTTCATTCACTTATAGAATTTTAAGCAGTATTACTAATTTCAGAAATTCATTGAGTTAACCGTCAGACTGATATAAAACTAATTACTAATATTGACATCCTGGAATCTCAAAATTAATTTTATCCATATAATTTTATTTACATGTTAGCAGATATGGCAACCATTGCCCAGCTTCAATAAATGATATTTGCTTTAGTAAAAAGTTATATAATCAAAAACGTAATCGATAAATTCTAATCTCTTTGCAATTAAGGCATTGTAAAATTTCATCTTGCAAAAACCAATGGAAATAAAAATTAAAAAAATAAATAAACAAATTATTCTATAAAGGAGTGGGATTCATTTAATTTAAAATATAATTTTCATTATTTTTTAAATTGTTTAGAAAAGTCACATTATGAAACAATATACATTAAATATGCGTCGGAATAGAGTCTTGTGCTCTAGAAGCACCACAATATCCCCCCACCAAAGCCAATTCACAAATACTTTATTAAATCGGACTTACTGTTTTATGAGTAATCATAATTCTGGCCTTGAGGAGACATCGCTGGTGAAGTATTGGAAGTTGTCTGGAGTGTTAGGATCTGCTGTTGAAGTAGTGATGGGGCACATTTTTACAGCACAACTTCTTTGTTTACAAGAATCCGGTATATTTTTTGTGCCTCTTAGTAACACGATGTGGACCTAAATAAGTTGGCTCCAAACCTTTTCGCTGCATGCATCCGAAGGAACACACATGACATGAAGTCTTTGTGTATGAAGACTAACTTTTTGATTGTGTGCGCTGAATGGAGTTGGCTTCAGGAAGTCATGCAGTCTTTACTATGTGTGTAAAAAAAAAAAAAAATTTTAAATTCCAGGGGCTTATAGAATTTCAATTTTTATTTTTTTTTTAGGTTGCTGGTACTGTCTTTGACATCTGCGTGAAATTTGACGTCAAAATATTCATTAGTGTTTGAGTTACGCTTGGCTTTGTGAGATGCTAAAACTGATTCCGGCGATTTTTGAAATGTCTGAATTAATTCAGCAAAGAACTTGCTTTAAATTTTGTTTGCGGAAACGTATAGAATGTTGCAGAAGATATTCGGTGAGAATTCCTATATCGGAAAGAAATGTTTAGAAGTGGTACAAACAGTTCAAAGACGGCAGAGATCGCGTTGAAGACGAAGAGCCCTTTGGTCGACCATCAACCTCAACCGACGAAGCTCGCTTCCAAAAAAATTAAAGATTTAATGCTTGCAAACCGTCGATTTACAATTAGAGACCTTACTGATGATGTCGGAATTTCAAAAGGATTTTTCAATTCCAGTTTGGTCCTCAAACGCGTCAAATCTCGATTGGTACTGAAAATACTGAATGCGCCAGTTCACACTGCATTGTTTCTTCGTGACGTTTTCGGCAAAATGAAATGCCGTGCGACTTCTGGCTATTCCCCAAACTCAAAAGACCACTCCGGGGATACCGTTTTGAGGCGATTGAAGAGATTCAACGTGAATCGCCGCGTGCTTTGAAGGCCATCCCTGCCGATGACTGTTTAGCGTGCATTGAGGATTGAAAAAAAAAGTTGGTATAAGTGCATCGTGTCCGGAGGGGGATTACTTTGTAGGCGATGAAATAAATTTGGAACAAGAAATAAAGAGTTTAAAAAAAAAAAAAAAAATTGGTCTTACTTTTTGGGCACAGTAATAAGCTGTTGGACGCATGTGGATGGGCTAAAAAGGAATCCCTAGGTTAAAAGAAGTAAGTAGGCAGGCGTAAGGAAGTACAGTACCATTTCTACACAAGTTGCTTTGAAATCCTCTTTGAAAGATGTTCATAGCACCGGCAGCACTATATAAAGAACATCCTGCTGAGTGGATCGTTGTATGGCAAAATATAAATTGCTTAAGTGAACTATGAAATCACTATACCAATCCTTTTGGATAAAGTGAGGTGCGAATCTTATGGAAACCCAACACCTTAGTGGGGAGAATAAAATTTGAGACTCGAATTGGCTTCAATGATTTATAGTAAGCAAACTGTGGAACACCAAAACGAGATATCCAAACGTTGTAGAATTGTTTCGTCACTTTTTCTGTTGAAATGTGAATATTAATGGTACAGCTTCTGGCCAACGAGTGTACCGGTCGATGCATCTCAGAAGGCACATAAAACCATTCAAAGTTCGTGACGGTCCCATTAAATTTATATGGACTTGATTGAAATGGTTTCATGGCAGATTTATTGCTTGAAGTGTGCTGATGGTGTGCCTGTGTATTTTGTATCTCTTGCATTTGATGTAGGAGCGACGCCAGTGACCCACATGCTCCTGAGCATACTTGGACAAATCGTCTCTGTATGAGTTTACGTGATGACTTAATCTCAGGATGTTACAGTTAATGGAAATTATTAAACATATCCCTCCAACATTTCTTGGGAACATATGGTCGTATGGTTGATCCTTGTACATCAGAATAGAAAGATATGTTCTGAGTATTCTGATAACAGTTACATCTGTTGCATATTGAAGTTGTTGCCAGGTACATGTTCAGAAATGAGATCCTTCAAACTCCATATCCTTCCATGTTCTGCCACAATAGCTGTTAAGTCAGAAGGTGAAGAAAAAGTGAATTCCTCAACATGCGACAAGGCATCTTCTACAAGATGCTTTCTGGTTTTACTACTGAACTCCACCTTAGAATATGTATCTGTAGCCATTTTCCGAGAGAGAATATCTGGGACTACATTTTCCAATCATTTTATGTAGCATATGTGTGTTGTGAATTGTAATATGTAATCCAATTGATTGATTTGCCTGAAGGAAGACTTTTGATATTTTTACCGAAACGCGAAAATAAGGGAACTGCATAAATACAAAAATTATACAACTACTTAATCCTTTTAAATATTCATTACATGTCTTCTTGTTACACGGGATAAAAATTTTCGATAAAAGTTTATCAAGTTAAAAATGCGAAAGTAAGGGACTTGTGAACTGCGTAAATATTTATACCCTTCATATATATATTGGATATGTTTGGAAATGTTTTATCCAATATATGTTGGAAGGGTATAATTTACTTACTTACTTTTTATTAGCACACACAGCTAATGATTCTCCATTTTACAATGCTGTGTCTTTTTCGGAGAGGGATAGCTTTCTAGCGAAAAAAATTCGAGAGTTTATCGCCAAATTAAGTGAAATAATTAGGCTACCGTAATTTAAGTAAGTGAAGCCCTTATTGCGAAATCTGATGCATCAACACATATAATCAGACTTCAGATAACACATATAATCATATAATCAGATGTGTTGAAAAGATTTTCTAACAAGACCGACTTTATTAGCTGCTGTTTGCATTCATTGAAGACTTCTTCTCTTCCTCAGAGAGTTGGATTCCCTTATTCGTGCTCCTTTTTTAAACCTTTTAAATATTCATTACCTGTCTTCTTATTACACAGGTTAAAAATTTTCGATTAAAGTTTATCAAGTCTAAAAATGCATGCAAATCTCTTATTGTTTTAGGCTTCTTAATTTCTAAAAGGGTTGAATTTTGTCTGACTGAAGCCTTGTTTTCTCATTAGATCTCACCAAATGCTCCAAAAATGACAATTCTGATACACCTCCTACATATACATTCTGATTTGTTTAATAGAATTCTGTAGTCAGTTAGTTGTAGTTCTGTTAGGAATATTTGATTTAAGCGTTTTCCATGCTTGTCGGTTTTTTAAAAACATCAAAATATCATCTAAATATGCGAAGCTTGTAAAACTTCTTTGATAAAACTGTGGAAGTCCAAAATCTAAAACTAGGAAGGAAAATTCAAATCGACCAAAAGATGATATTATTGCTCTTTGTATATCTTCCTCATGAACTGCAATTGCATAGTAAGCACGATTTATATTCATTACGCAACAATTTATAAGACATATTTTTTGTCATGTACGTGCTGAAGAAAAATCTTGCAAATGTGGTACTGGGTATTGATATGAAAGTGTTTTTACATTTTGCCTATGATACTCAAAGAAAGCAAAGTAAGGAAGAACATTGCATTCGAAAGCACTTTGTAACTTATTTCTTGGTTTCACGGTGTGGATTATATTCGTGCATTGAAATAAAATGTGCTCAACAGTTTTCTGTGTTTTAGATGGTACAAAGGAGATGGGCTGAAGCCAAATTTATGGAGTTTAGAGTTTGATGGGTATGATTTTATGCGAAACCTTGAAAGGAGAACATTTGTTTTCGATAAGTAGGGAGAAGTCTATGAGAAGGTTTAAGATTATTCAAATTAATAAATTTTTGAGCATATTTTCCGCCTACTCCCTGTTTTGTGGTTTTTGTCTATACCTTTTTAAATATAAGATTTTTTTAGAGATATCCAGTGAAAAATGATTGTGTCTGCTGTACATTTTGCGAGAGAATCTACTAGTTCATTCTCTGCAATACCAACTTGTCCTGGAGACTAGATGAATTCAATGGATAAAATGCTATTGAAAATATCACAGAGTTGATTACCGAGGAGCTTGATGACGCTAATGGAGTGAAATTTGCAATTCTGTAATGCCTGAAGAAAAAGAATGACTCTGTTAGGATACTATCGAAATATTTAAAAGGAGTAAAAGGACTTCACATGTGAAAATGCTATTATAATTTGAAATCTGCCTTGAAGAGAAGACTTTTGACAAATATATTGATGGAAACTATTAAATGTTTTAGATACCTCTAAACTTTAATTCGTTTTAAATCAATTAATAAATTTATTATCTCCGACTCATGTTATTTATACATTAATTATTTACCTGTCCTAATGGGAAAGAAGAAAATAGAATTCAAATGGGTGATAGCAAAAAAAGTAATAAAATATTCAATTAAATTTTCAGCAGATTACCATCGGAGACTGAGAAAACGTAAGAGAAAAATAAAAATATTTAAAAAAATAAATAAAACGAGAAAAGTAAAAAAAAAAAAAAAAAAAAAAAAAAGAAAAGAAAATCTGCTACGGCAAATTAGAAACCCCATAATCTGCACTCGATTTAGTCTGTATCAAGCAGATGCGAATGCAAAAACAACAGTAATTACCTTTCACATAAAATTACAGCATTAGCTCTTAAAAGAGAAAGAGAGAGAGAGGGAACAATTTTAATCATCTCCTGGACCAGCAGCTGAGCTTGGGTGATGAATGGGGGTGCAGCCCGCCTAAATACTCTTCGCCCCCACCCCTCCGAAAACCCCTTTGAGGCCCCTCCGAATACCCCTTTGAAATTTCTTATTCAATTCTTTCTTATTTTTGTTGGATGAAAACTTCCAAGAAATTGATTTATATATTCCTTTCGTAATTTCACTTTTTTGGAATAATATTTTTTATCTATGATCTTCAAAGATATTGACATATATGGGATTTTTTAATTAAACTTTATTTTATCTGAATAATAAGCTTGTCTGCAGTATATGATGCATAAAAAATGTGTTTTTCTTTAAACACCACATCTCGCCATTCATTTTCAATTGAAATGATTTATTTTGTTTTATTGCTTATATTATTTTTATTAATTATATTACACTTTTCATTAACAATGACTTGCTTCCTCTTCTTCATTATTCATTGGCGTAGTGGCCTGATGACCAGTTGGCTAGCGATCTAGCTTTTGTATCACAGGCTTCAATTTCGAATACTGGCGGTGGCATGAATGTTTGTTAGTGTTTCTTAATTCACTTTAAACTGTAGGTCCCGGTCCGATTATCCCTCGTGTGCACAAGAGGGCAGTTGATCGACAAACCAAGGAAAATCTTCTTTACCACAACATTTCCATGTTGGGTCAAGGTCATCTGTTTAATGACAGACTTTGAGACAGGAGATGTTTACTTTTTACGGGGTAGTTTGTGTGCCCTACGCCCAACAATCATACTAGACCGGGACCTACTGTTTAAAGTGGATTCCGAACCACTACAAACATTCATGTCCCCGCCGTTGTACTCAATCTTATGGCACCAAGTGCAAGATATCTTTTTACTCTCCCATCAGTACCCAACAAAAAGTTAAATGATTTATTTATCATCTACTTCCTCTCCGAAAAAAATTTTTGAATTACATTGCCATAAAAAAGCCGAAAGTCTAAGATCGAATTACCATTATCGAAAAAGAATTTTTCATATTCAAGAATTATCATTGTTACTTATTAAATACATAGCAACTTAAGTGCAACTCAACACCTAGATAAATATGAATGAACTTAATGAATATGAGTGAACCCCACGATCTAAGTAATTCCAACATATTTTATTAGCACAAATATTTTCAAATTTACAAGTCATTTCAAGCTTAAAAATAATCATAAACTATTTGAAAATTTCTTACTGCAAAGTTATTCAACAAATGGTTTGTTAAACATCAGATTTGTTTGCGAAATGTCAATTTTTGTTGTTGTTACCTATGGCTTTATTGGAACTCAATCCATAAAAATTTGGCCACTTACCGTAAATAAACAAAAATAACTTAATGCCAGTTTTTATTTTGTGTTATAACTTTGCTTTTATATGATTTTAAATTTATGTGGATTAATCAGCATACAAAAATGTATGTTGAATAATCAGCATACAAAAAATGTATGTTGAATAATCAGCATACAAAAATGTATATTGAATAATCAACATACATTTTTGTATGTTGAATAATCAGCATACAAAAATGTATGTTGAATAATCAGCATACAAAAATGTATGTTGAATAATCAGCATACAAAAATGTATGTTGAATAATCAGCATACAAAAATGTATGTTGAATAATCAGCATACAAAAATGTATGTTGAATAATCAGCATACAAAAATGTATGTTGAATAATCAGCATACAAAAATGTATGTTGAATAATCAGCATACAAAAAATGTATGTTGAATAATCAGCATACAAAAATGTATGTTGAATAATCAGCATACAAAAATGTATGTTGAATAATCAGCATACAAAAATGTATGTTGAATAATCAACATACAAAAATTTATGTTGAATAATCAACATACAAAAATGTATGTTGAATAATCAACATACAAAAATTTTATGTTGAATAATCAACATACAAAAATTTATGTTGAATAATCAACATACATCAAAGAAATGGAATTCAAAAATTATTGAAGGTGCCAAGACAGAAATTGTGCAAAAATTTAAATGGACGAAAAGTTTTATTTTTAATTCATTATTAACTTTATTAAATTTTTGATTCGTAAAATTTTTTCATATGAAAAATATGTCAGTAAAGAAAATTTTTAATCGCTTTTTTCATCACTTTAAAAAACTCACTTTTAAATAAAAGTCTAAGGTTAAATTTTGAATGACAACGAAAATAAAACCTTTTATTTTTAATTAAAAGAATATAAACGAATTTCCAAATCACTTAATGACGAAGTAAAATAGTCAAATATTTATAGCTTGTAAAAATTTTTTTCCATGAAATATAGTCATAATATGTAAATACCTAATAACCCTTATTTACACTCATGTCTATAAATTAAGGATAATGAAGTTCAGGCAAAGAAAGAGACAGAAGCAAAACAAATTTGACTTATTTGTAAAGTCTATTTATTAAACAAAAGGTAAAGAGCAAAAAAAAGATGCTATATGTTTGACATAATTAATAAAAATTGCGATTTTTACTCCCTGGAGCAAATTTCAAAAAGAACCTATTTACAAAAAACAGTATAACATGGTTAGTATGATGGTTAATATGGAGTATGTCTCCCGGACGATGCAATACAGGCCTTACAAAAGCCTAGGCATGCTGAGTATCAAATTATCAATCTGATCTTGGGGAATATTACACCACTCATCAAGCAATGCCCTCCGGGAAGTTCCGGTTGACAGGTGGGAGGGGGTTGACGGGTTGCAATTCGTCGGCCAAGCATATCCCACACATGCTCTATTGGATTCAAGTCCGGTGAGTATGCTGGCCAATCCATACGGGTGATATCCTCCAATTGAAGGCATTCGTCTACAATGTTTGCACGGTGAGGACGGGCGTTGTCATCCATAAACAGAAATTCAGCACCCATGGCGCCCCGAAACAAACGTACATGTTGTTTCAGAATGACATCCCGATAGATGTGGCCTGTCATTGTTACACTCTGAAAATGCAGGTCAGTTCTGGAACCAAGAATAATTCCACCCCAAACGAGCCATCCTGCACCACCGTAACGCTGTCGTTCAATGGTGTTCTCTTAGTGGTAACGGATACCTGGCGCTCTCCATATGAAAGTCCGGCGAGAATCAGACTGCAAACTAAACCTGAACTCGTCGGAAAACATCACACAAGACCACTGTTGCGGTGTCCACAATGCATGCTCTCTACTCCAGGTTAATCGCAGGCGACAGTGAGTTGCGGTAAGTGGAACACATCTGACAGGCCTACGAGCATATAGAAAAATGTGCCCTAAGCGTCTGTACACGGTCTGCCTTGAAACTGTCGTACCGGTAGCTGAAGAGAGCTGACGAGACAGGTCTGATGCTGTGTTCCGTCTGTTTCTTTTGGCAGTAACTGTTAAATACCGGTCCTCATTCGGCGTTGTAACTCGGGGGCCACCTGTGCTGTAACATCTACTCACATTACCATCATCTTGAAATCGTTTCCAAAGCCTGGAGATGACACTCTGGGCGATTCCAAGTTCCTCGGATACTTCCAGCTGGTACGTCCACATTCCAGTCGTCCGATAATTCTACCGCGTAAAAATCATCCAAATGCTTCCTTTGTGCCATAACTATGCGGTTATTTCACACTGAAAGGCTTTTTAAAGCGCTTGTGAACAATTTTACTTCTTTGCCACCATTCCTTATATACCCCTCTCTTACACTCTCGTCATTGTGAAGCACTATCCGCGCCATCTGGTGGTTTCCTGTCATTTGCATATTCTTCTTCAAGATGTGTGGGATAATTCTACAGGTGAAATTTTTATTTTAGAGTTAATTTCTGTGTGATTCTGAATTATCCTTAATTTAGGGACATGAGTGTATAATGGCTTGCTTCTCATTGCCTGAGTGTGATTAACAAAATTAAGAGAATTGGAAGGAATAATGGAACCGACTGCTATAAAAAATTCTTCTCATTGTGTTTTATCAGATCGATTTGTTCTTTAGATTAATTTTCCACGTAAGTGGAACTAATCTTGGAACTTGAGAAAGTTTACTGTATCCCGAAAACTTGAATTGAAGAAAGTAATTGACGTAAAAGGCCTCACGTTAGCTCTGACACTGCGAGCATTCCATTATAAAATGTGTAATTTGGATAGAAAATAGAAACAAACATTAAAAGGAAAGTAGAAATTGATAAATGAAAAAATGAACTTAAATTTCATATTTAATGATCTTAATTGATTGTTGTGTTGGACAGAAAGTAATCAGCAGGTTGCACGGATTTTCATGTTAATTTGAGCTTTTCGCTGTGTGGTTCAAATCTGCTATACTTCTAAGCCAGTTTTCTGCCTTTAAATTTCTTTTTGTCCTTAAATGGTGATTATTTGTTGTTTACTGATGGGGCAGATAGTTTTTGTATAGCTTGGTTGAGTAAAATAAGAGAAACGATAATGTTTTAATAGTTTTGTGAAAAGATCAAACTTGTACATGGCAGATTTCTTTAATCATTTATTGAATTTCTATGACTTGCAATTTAAATATTTAACATAGTTGAGTGGGTTCATTCTTTGTAATATAAGTAGAATTAAACTTATTAGTAGATTTGAGTTTAGAGGGAAATTAATCCTCTTTGGAATATAATATAAACTCTGTGCATTTATAAATGAAAGATGGTTAAGAATTTTGAATTTTTAAAAACTGTTTTTCAGCTTTGCGTTTAGCGTGCTTATTGTCCGTGGTCTTGGGATCTGCACTGCGGTTATAGCATTTGTGGCGGCTTTGTAAAGGTTGCGTAGTGTTATTAAAATCCAGACTGCAAAATAAAAGACGATAATCAATTTTCACATTTACAACATCTTTTATTTAATTTCTAACACCAACTACGTAACGCCAACTACGTTCTGTTTTTATTCAAGGGAGAAAATTCCCTTTTTAACAGTGAAAGTAGAAGTCGTTCAATTTGTATTCCATTTTCCATCAATAGGTGTCGCTACATCACTCCCCTACCAGTAACAAAGTTACGTTACTTTGAAAATGGGAGAAGAATTAATATATCTATACAAATATTAGCGAACAAATACACATTGATACAAATTTAAATTGTACAAAATAATTACAAATACAATTACATATAAACATTTACATACAATAAATCAAGTTAATTTTTAAAATGGACATGGACGAATTATAATTTTGAAGAAAAGTCAATAATGTCATTGGAAACGTACAGGAAGTTTTACTTGTCTTCCACAACGTGTTGTTGTATTTGATGATGATGAATGATGTGGTATATGGGGATGTGAAGCAACAAGGACTATAATCCCCTAATCACTATACATATGAACAGTTAGTTTTCCTTATTTTTAATATGTCACTCTCCACAACGCTCTACGATCGTGTTAGACCGGGACCTACGGTTTAAAGTGGATTCCGAACCACTACAAATATCCATGGCACCGCCGGGACTCGAACCCGAAATCTGTGGTACCGAGCACCAGAGCGCTAGCCACTCGGCCATTCAGGCCCCTTGTTGTATTTGGTTGTGCAACTTGCTGACTTGGTATAAATGTTTGCTCACTCGGCACAGATGTATGATCATTTGATGACGTTGGATTCAGAAGTTCATTAGGTTGTAACACATATGCCGGTTTTAATCTATCCACGGAAATATTAACTTGTTTATTTTTAATTGATAGAAGAAAGTTTTTAGGGGATCTTTGCAATACCAAATATGGTCCTTCATATGGGGGTTCTAAAGGTTTTTTAACTCTGTCAATTCGCAGAAACACATGTGAGCATGTGTACAAATCTTTTGGAATGAAGATCTTTTGTTGATATTTGTTTTTGGATTGGTATGGTTTTAAGTCGGCCATCTGTTTTCGGAGATTGCTTACAAAATTATCATCAGATATTGGCAATCTGGATTCTTCAAAGAATTCGCCTGATAGTTTAATAGTTTTACCATAAACCGTTTCAGCTATTGTATACTTACAGTCCTCATGTAGAGCAGCTCGCAAACCCATAAGAACCGTTGGTAATGTGTCCGTCCAACGAACGTTGTTATGACATCTAATAGCTGTTTTCAAGGTACGGTGAAGACGTTCAACTTTTCCATTACTCTGAGGATGGTAGGAAGACGTATGGTTTACTTTAACACCACATAGCGAAGCTAAACTTCGAAATAGTTCTGAAATAAATTGAGTTCCTCTGTCAGTAATAACACAAGTAGGTACACAAATCGGGTAATCCAATGCTCATAAAAAGCTTTTGCTATATTTTCTGCAGTGATATTTGATAACGGTACCACTTCCATCCAAGAGGAAAACCGATCAATACACGTCAAGCAGTATGTGTATCCATTAGAAGGTGAATAAGGTCCAATTAAATCTATATGAACGACACTAAATCTCATCTGGTGCTTGAAATTGTGAATATTCTGATCTTGTATGTTTAGTTATTTTATTTTTCTGACAGTTGATGCAAGTTTGAGTCCACTGTTTAACATCTTTTTTCATATTTGGCCAAATGAATCTTTTAGTTATTTCTTTTACAGTAGTTCGAATTCCAGAATGAGCTAAACTGTCAATTGTATTAAATATTGTGGTTCGAAAATTTTTTGGTATGAATGGTCTGATACTGGAAGTAGAGGTATCACAATACAAGAGCTTTCCTGATGGCAATTGGCGTTCTTTAAAAATCTAATGATTTGGAATGTAATTTCAATTGTTGCAGTTCATCATCATTAATTTGTGCATCTGCTATCAAGTCATAATCGACAATAGGTGAATCGATGTCCTCATTTCTAGACAGTCTGTCTGCTACCACATTGTTTCGACCACTGATATGGTATAGGTTAGTAGAGAATTGTGAGATATATTGTAGATGTCTTAGTTGCCTGGGGGAGGCTATCATTGTTTTGTTTAAAAGCGAATGTTATCGGCTTATGATCAGTATAAATATCGAAATCTCGACCTTCAAGTAAATGCTTAAAATGTTTAATGGATAAATATATACCCAAAAGTTCACGGTCGTAAACGCTGTAATTTTTCTGAGCATCGTTAAGTTTTTCAGAAAAAAATGCAATTGGCTTCCATCCATTTGGTTCTTTTTGTTGAATAACTGATCCAATAGCCCAATCAGATGCATATGTGAGAAGTGCCAGAGGGCAATCTGAGTTGGGATATACCATTAACGCTATTTGAGCAACATCTTGTTTGCATTTTTCAAAACTTTGTCTGGATTCATTGGTCCATGGTATTTTGCGTCGATCTTTTTTTTGTAGATCCTTTCAAAAGTTCATGTAGAGAGGTTGAGTTTTTGTGGCATTATTTATATAATTACGATAAAAATTGATCATTCCTAAGAAGGAACGTAATTCGTGCATTGTTTCTGGCAATGGATAATCTATGATAGCTTTGATCTTTTGAGGTTGAGGTTGTGAGCCTTCCGCAGATATTTGATAGCCTAAAAAATCTATTACAGCTACTCCCAAAACTGATTTGTTAATATTAATCCGTAGACCATATTTATCTAAACGCTGGAAAACTATTTTAAGATGTGAACAATGTTCTTCCTCACAAGAAGAGGCGATCAACACATCATCTAAGTATGGAAACACAAAGTCTAGACCATAAAGAACTTCATTTATAAACCTTTGAAATGTTGCAGGGGCATTTTTGAGACCAAAACTCATCACATTGAATTAATAAAGTCCAAAAGGTGTGATGATGGCAGTTTTTGCCTTATCTTCATCTGCTACAGGAATGTGATAATATGCTTTAGTAATGTCAATTTTAAAAATATAGTTTTATTAGTTAAAAATATGTTGAAAATCCTGATTCGAGGTATGTTATATCGATCAGGTATAGTTAAATCATTCAATCTTCTATAATCACCACACGGACGAAGAGAACCATCTTTCTTTGTTACTATATGTAAGGGACTTGCCCATTCTGAGCTAGATGGACTTATAATGTTATTGTCTAGCATATATTTAAATTCTCTTTTAGCTATTTCCAACCGTTTTGGATCTAATTGTCTTTTGCTTTACAATTTATAGGTTGTCCTTTAGTTATAATATGATGTTTCACATTATGTTTAACATTTGAAACAAGAAAATTTGGTTTTATTATATTGGGATACACAGAAAATAAATCAGAATATTTACATAAGCTGCTCGTTGTATTTACACTTTCATTAATAGAGATGGATGCAATGTCACCATAAACTGCAAGGTTAGTTACACCATCAATTAATCTTTTATGCTTTTTATCAATTAATAAATTGAACTTATTTAAAAAATCTGCACCTAGTATAGGTTTACTAATTTTGGCCACAATAAACGGGAATTGAAATTATCGGCACAAACCTAGATCAAGATTTAAAATTTCTGTACCAAAAGTATCGATTGCAGTATTGTTTGCAGCATATAATTTATAGTCACTAATAAATTTGTGTTTAGAAGTAGAAGGAATAAGACTTACGTCCGCTCCACTGTCAACCAAAAGCGTAAACCCGTTTTTTGTCGTTGACAAACAGACGGAATTGACGGCAATGTTTTGTATTTTCAGCAGCAGAGTCTGCCGTTAATTCTGTTGCTGATTCTGGTTTTTCCGAAGGATTATTTTTCCATGCACATGGAGCTTTGCATTTATCAGGAAAACATTTTTCTCGAAAACGAAAATGGTAATAACAGTATTTGCCAGAAGGATTGTAAGAGCGATTGCGAGATTTAGTTCGATGAGAAGAAGAGTACGATCTCTATTTCTTGGTTGGGAACGAGAGTTCCTTGTGACACTCAGCTTTCAAGTTTATTAGCCAAAGATGCAATTTGTTGTCGTAACTCAGTTATGGCATCTGATCCTGATGAAACATTATTGCTTACGCAGAAAGTTCTTGTTTTGGTTGAATTTCAAGAATACGATCCGCCATTAATGCCAGTTTTCTCAATTCCTTCACCACTGACTAGTAAAATATTCTGCACGGAATCAGGCATTTTTGTCGAAATAATGTTGTTAGCACTTTGTCAGTAATTCCATCAGTAGCCAGGTTTCTCATTTTTTGTAAAAGTTGACTGGGTTTAAGATCTCCCAAATCAAGTCCTGTAAGTAGTCTCTGAAGACGCTTATTTTCGCTTTCCTTAAAATTATTCAGCAAACATTCTTTAGCAGCGGAATATTTTGTTCTATTATCATCACTTATAATGTCCCACAAACTTTCAACAAATTTCGGTTCTAATTACGAAACTAAGTAGTTGAATTTTGTATCCTCCAATGTTATTCTACAAATTGAAAACTGTGCTTCAACTTGAAAGAACCATATTTCTGATTTTTCTGCCCAAAAAGGAAGTATTTTGACACTTACCCGCGCTACTTCATCTTTTTTCGCCGATCCATTAGTTTCAGTCATTTTGTCAATAATTCACGGTTTGCAAACAATTCACGGGTCACCAAGTATGTGGCGGCTTTGTAAAGGTTGCGTAGTGTTACTAAAATCCAGACGGCAAAATAAAAGACGATAATCAATTTTCACATTTATAACATCTTTTATTTAATTTCTAACGCCAACTACGTAACGCCAACTCTTCTGTTTTCATTCTAGCGGGAAATTCCCTTTTTTAACAGTGAAAGTAGAAGTTGTTCAATTTGTATTCCATTTTCCATCAATAGGTGTCGCTACAGTAGCAATCATCAAACCTCCCTTCTTGTGCTATTAGATTTGTTTTTTTTTTATTGACGGTTTAAAAAAATACGTTTAACCCAAAATTGTACTAAAATTGATGTGAGAAATACACCTTTTTGTTCGCCAAAAATTTGCGGAGTTCAAAAGTTCGGTATTCTTTCGGTACCAAAATTATTTGAGAGATAATTAAAAACGAGCAATTATAGTTTCTTAAAGAGACCAAATACCCATGATAGCCTTTACATTCGATTGAAAAACTTATAAAGTTGTAAAGAATAATTAATCTGTCTTGGTGCTCTTTAATCGGAAACATCTATTGTCAATTGCATCGAACTAACGCAACGTACTAACAGCATGTTGATGTAAAACGTGAGAATATCAATAAGTTGCATTGTATCATAATTATTTAAATATTTTTCAGAATACAATTTTTGTAAAATTTACAATAAACAGACAACTGAGAATTAAAGTAGAAAGAAAATATAAATTTTTACCTAAAGTATTTCATTAAAATTAAAAAGAAAAACTGGAAAAATAATAATTATAATTTCTGAGCTTGTGTTTCATTTAAAATATTTATAAATATAATTTGATAACTGGTGTTAACAGAGAACATACATTGGGGATGAATTTTTGAAAGACTAGGGAGATGCAAAATTTTGGATTTTATAGTAGATTTATTTTACTATCATTTGTTTTCAGATAAAGCAGCAGCCATTTTGTTGGAGGTTGAGTCTTGAACCTGGTAGAATATTTTAGAGGACTTGAGCTGCTTTGGTGTGTGCTTGGTGACAGGTTTCTTTTTTTTTTTTGAACTCTTGTTTTTTGTCTCGGGTTTCGTAAGTTAAAAATTTTCTTTTTTTTTTTGAAATCTAATCGGATTTCTCACCTGGTAGGTTACCGGTAAACTTTAGTTTGTTTTTTCATAATTTGTCCAAGGTTGTGGTTAATGTTTTAAAGCGTAAAGGGAGGGCCTCACTCTCTAAGTGGGCATACTTAGAGGTCTGAAATGGCAGAAAAAATAGTAATTCTTACAGCATGGGTTTTTCCACGGAAATAGATCTCAATTTTATCTCTTCTAGAGATATCACATCCAAATTGCATTTAGCACATGAAAATGGAGCGCACTCATTTGTTATTGTATTTGAGGTGACAAATGGCTCAATTCCAAGGGCTCATCCTAAAATATTAAAAGATAACATTTCTTCTAAAATGAGCACGTTAAAACACATTGAGTTCATGCGTATCACTAGACAGAATAAATTTATGTTTTCAACCTCTCACTATGATACAGCTAAAGAACTGGTAAATATTAAAGCCATATTGGGAGTTCCAGTAAATGCATCACTTTATCCGGAAAAGATTTCTACCCGTTTCTTATTACATAACATCCCAACAGACATTCCACTTTCTGAACTTGCTTTGGAATTGGAAGAAGAAAATAGGGTTTCTGTCATAGAACTCAAAAGATTTGCTAGTAAAAGAACAACTCCGACTTTCACCTCTCCGGTTTTAGTTTCAATTTTGGGTACGATATTACCTGAATACATAAGACTGTGGCTAACCCAGCAAAAAATTTCGCTATTTGTGGATAAACCACGTCAATGTCGAAATTGTCACTCGTTTTCTCATCCCGCCTCAAATTGCAAAAAAATCTCTTACTTGTGAATTCTGCAGTTCCAATCATCATGTTAATACATGTACCGAACAAACTCCCAAATGTATAAACTGTAGCGAAACTCATAAGGCCACAGACATGAATTGTCTTAGCCGTAAAGCAGAAGAAAAATTTTTAAAATTCAAAACCCTCAACAGGCTTTCTTTTGTAGAAGCGCGAAGAATATATCACGTTCCGAAAGAAAATTCATTTTCCGCTAAAGTAAAAAATATCTTCTCCACCTAATTACATTACTAAAGAAGAAATTACTACACTATTTCAACAGCACGCCATGGAAAGTCAAAATTTAGTGAAAGAAATTTGTCATGCACAAGCATCCAATTTCCAGGAGTCATTAAAAGTTCTCACAGAAAATATAATAACTAGTATAAATTCCCTAAATCAAGCGATAAAGAAACTCTCTTTACCTCCAATGACAAAATTAACATCTTCGGATAAAGAAAAGAAAAAGATTAAAACTAAAAACCAGAGTTTTGAAACCGCGCAAGACTTCGATTTTACGGGAAAAAAGTCGATAGATCAAGATTATCCTTCTTTAAATTTCTTTACTTCTAGTTTAACTTAATTACTGTTATTGAAAATTATAATTTTGCATCTTGGACTCATTGGATTTTTTATTTTTTGTTGTTAATCAATCTTTATAAACTTTTATATTAATAACTACAACAATGTTTAAAGTGCTACAATGGAATGCTCGTAGCATTCGAGCCAAACGTCCATATCTGATCCAATTTTTTCGTCAATGTCAGTGTTAGCAATACAAGAAACATTTCTTAATTCTGAGGATCATTTTCACCTACCGGGTAAATTAATTTATAGAACAAATCGCTCTGACAATACACGCAGAGGAGGTCTTTTAATTGCAGTTGATTCTATTTTTCCTAGCAGAGTTTTTACTCTGGCCAACCTTCCGGATTCTGATAACGAAATACAAGCAGTTACAATTCATATTTCACATAAAACTATAACTATCGTTAACATTTATTCTCCAAGGGGTATTTTCACTATTGAATGGCTGGATACAATTAGTCAACAACTTCCTTCTAACTGTGTTATTCTCGGAGATTTTAATTCTCATCATCCCATTCTCGGATCCACCTCTTCTACAACTAGTTCAGAAATACTGATCAACTGGATTCTTCAGAATAATCTTAATATTATTAATACTGGCACTCCCACTCATATTACTCCGACTGTTACATCGCTTATTGATCTCTCCATTGCCAGCGCAGACATTTACCCTAATATTTCTTTTGCTGTTCACTCCGATCCCTGCGACAGTGATCACCTTCCGATACAGTTATCGTTTCAACTTTCTGCTTCACAAAAATTTGTAGATCGATCATATTATGGTCTAAAGTCCATCTTTTCTCCAAGATCAAAAAATCTTGAACCTTTTCTTCAAAGATTTACATTCTTTCTTAACTAAAAACCTTCATAAAACCTCTCACAGTCAAAACCTCCCGTGGTGGAACTCCCGCTGCAATAATCTTTTAAAACAGAAACGCAAATTATTACATCAAGCTCGATCTCAACTCTCACAAGATTTATGGATTTCATATAAGAAAATTTCTGCCAAACTTCGTCACTACATCTCAGATCTTAAAAAACAATATTGGGATTTTGTGTGTTCCTCTACCGGATATAACGGCAAAATTTATAAAATCATTAAAGCTATTCATAAAGAAACAATATTCTGGATAGCAATAAAATTTTTCATTCTAATAATTCTTTCATTTCAGACCCGATGCAGCAAGCTAATTTATTAGCTACTCAGTTTAATAAAACCTTCGACCATCAGTTTATTCCATTTGATCTTTCTGACAATTACAACCAACATTATAATAGACCAATTACATTTAACGAGCTAAAAGATGCTATCCGCGCTGCTCCTAATACTTCTCCTGGCAGTGACAATATACCTGCAAAACTTATTAAAATTCTTCCTGATTCTTATCTTTTTCATCTGCTTAATATCTTCAATAGTATTTGGTTAACTGGTAATGTTCCTCAGAAATGGTTAACAGCTAAAATTATTCCTATCCTTAAACCCGGAAAAGACAGCACTTCCCCTACCTCCTTTCGCCCTATCGCATTGACTTCTATTATTAGTAAAATCTTTGAACGTATTGTTCTCAAAAGAATCATTCACTTCACAGTTCATGATAAATTCCACCCCAATCACTCTGGATTTATTCCTTTCAAAGATTGTATGTATTCATTGTCATTACTGCATCATAAAATAATTGAGGCCAAAAACGCCAAAAATTTTGTATTTTTCTTAAGTTGGATATTTCTGCAGCATATGACTCAATTTGGAGAGATGGCCTTATCTATAAAATTTTGCAGGTTGGCATAAAGGGAATGGCTGCCAGATGGATAAACAATTTCATTAATAACAGGAATTTTTATGTCAATTGGAGAAACTCTGATTCTATGAAATTGTTTTCCACTCGTGGTGTACAGCAGGGGAGTGTTCTCAGTGCTTTTCTCTTTACCATTTATATGAGAGATATTTACGAGATCATTCCTGAACATACGGAATGCTTATTGTATGCTGATGATATTTTTCTTTTTAGCAGCGATCATTCTTTGGAAAAAGTCCTTCATAACCTTCAAATAACACTTCATAAAATAATCCAATGGTGTGAAACGTGGAAATTTACCCTTCAACCAGAAAAGTGAAGCGGTTAACTTTTCCAATAAAAAACAACAACCAGCTGAACAACTGCATATTTATAATATCCGCATCCCTTGGAAACAACATACACGTATTTTAGGTATCATATTCTCTTATAACCTCACTTTCAAACAACATTTCCAGTATCTTAAAAGGAAAGTTATTAAAAAATTAAATGCTCTTAAAGCAATTGCTGCTAATTCCTGGGGTTGTCGATCCTATCATTTAATTCAAATTACAAATACCACTATTCGTAGTTTACTGGAATACGGAGCTCCGATTTTTATCTCCTCTAGCCATAGTGACTTCCAAATACTTAGCCCTTTATATCATCTGGCTTTGCGTATTGCAGCAGGTCTCCCAAGGTGGACACCTATTCCAGTTTTATTTAAAGAAACTGATCAACTTTCATTGTTTCAGAGGTTGCATATGCTTGCAGAGCGCTTTTTCATTAAACAAATTTCTTTTAATTCCTCGTCTCCACTCACCATTTATCTTAGATCGAGTAATAAAACTCCAAGGTTAAAACGTCCCATTTCTTTACAATGCTTTTTTGCTGATCTCTTAAACAATTTAAACATCCAGCCTTCTAATTTAATTCCTAATTTTCCGCCAGTTAGAGTAAATTGAAAGTCACTTTTCATCTTGGCGATTTACCTTTTCAAACCAAACAGTTACCTCATCATATCATAAAATTACTCTTTGAACAATACAAAAATGAACATTGGAAAGATAGAATCATTTTAGCCTCCGACGCCTCTAAGACAGAACTTAAACATTCAAGCAATCATTAATTCCTTTTCACAAGAGTCTTTATCTGGACAGATTTCAAATCATAATAGTATTTTCACAGGAGAAGCCCTAGCACTCCTGTTAACTCTATCTACTTATGTTCATTCTGCTCATAAATATATTATTCTCACAGATAGTCTATCCGTTCTTCTAGCGTTACAAAATTGTAACATACATTCTAATCGTATCATTCAGTTTCTGGGTAATAAACTTCAAGATCTTAGCAAAAGTATTTCATCAATTGAATTAATCTGGTCCCCAGGACATGTTGGTATTAAGGAAAATGAACTAGCAGACTCCCTCGCGAAATCTGCAACAGATTCAATAATCTTTCATTGATTTCACCGGAAGATCCCATCTTTCAACTAAAAAGAAAGCACAACTTAAAGCAACGGAACAGTGGAAGGGTAGCAAATATGCTCAGGAACTCATGTACTTGAATAATATTAAACCTACACATAGACTTTTTCCTAATCATCGAAGGGAAGATACTCTTATATCCAGGTTCCGCACAAAAACATATCCTTGCAACGCAAAACTCCACAGATTTGGCATAACCTCTTTCTCCATTATGTTCAATCTGCAAAACTCCAGAAACAGTGGAACACATTTTGTTCCAATGCAAAAAATGAAATTCCCCGAAACAAACTCCAAAGTGCTTTTGGTTATAAAGTTCTTTCATACTCATGGCTATTCGATATGTCTGAAGATGCTTATTATAAAACAACAGTAATTCTACAATTCCTACGAAAAGTCTCGTAACCCCGTCTTCTATGGGGTACCCCATATTGGTTTTTTCGTGTTAGCTCATTTTCATTTTTCGTTTCAAGTACTAGTAGTACTTCATGCGTTCTAAATCATCGTTTAAATACTAAAATATTTCATCGCTAAAATATTTCATCGTTTAAATACAAAAATATTTCATCGTTTGATTAGTATTTTATCCATTCCTTTCATGTCCAAATATACTTCTTTTATTGTTATTCTTTTGATTGTTAGAAAGTGTCGACAACGTTTATGGTATTTCAGAAGGAATTTTGGACTCCTGAAATTTCGAAGTGATTTCAGTGTTTTCGAATTTTTCAATGATTTTGGAATTTTAAATTTTTGAGTGTATTTTAAGGAGGTCTTATTTACACTTTTGCAAATTTGGTTGACAATAAAAACATTCGGATAATTTGAGATAAAGCAGCGTCAGCGAGCATACATCTCAAAGCGCCAAGTCAAGTCAAGTGAATATTTTATTAGAGGAAAAATTATATAAATTGTGCTAATAAGATATCCGATAAATATTTTAAAATGTTGGTGAAAACTGCTTTCCACAATTGTGAAAGAGTTAAAACAAAACTTTTAACAAGCAGCTTAATAGACAACTCCAGGTCTCTTTTAACTTTGGTAAAAAAAAAAAAAAAGTTTTATTTTTTTCTTTTTTATTTTTGTCTATTCAATAGATGAAATGAGGTGAATGGTATTAATATTATTGTGATATTCATTAAAAAAATTGAGAGGAAACTCTTTAATAACTTCATCTTTCACCTAATAGCGTTATAATGTGATTTCAACTGCATTTAATCCAAATACTTTTCCTTATATATCTTCAAATTCTTTATATGTTCACACATTTCTTCCAATGTTCTTAATAGGTATCATTATGTATATGCAAGGCCAGATTTTCCTTCAGCCTAGGGCATCAAGATCAAGAGGGGTCTACATTCAAATTGTTAGCAAAATTAGAATTACACTATTCTAAAAACAGTAATCACTGAATCAAAAATAACTAGAAATTCTACACATATGAATAATAAACAAACATAATATAATTAACAAACTTAAAAATGGGAGGTGAAAGGGCCTCATAAGTGGAATAGCCTAGGGCCTCTTTTCAACTAAATCCGGCCCAGTGTATGTGCTATCTCAACGTAACAAGACCATCATTATGTTTATGTAGTTGAAAGAAGCCAACTTAGTATTAAAACATTTTGGGAGTACATAGGCAGCAATCTTAAAGAAAAATAATTTTTTAAAATTACAAACGTAATATGTTATACATCAAACTAAATTCTTAGTTTAGAAATTTTATAGGTAGTTCACAAATTTAAAAATTAATTTTTACTATCATGTATAAAATATTTTTAAAATGCTGAAAAATGCCTGAATTTTAAATTGCAGACATGAGAAACATAATATTTTAGTTTTTCTTTTTTTTTTTCCATATATTATAACAATAGTTCTGATTATTATTATTTCCTGATCTAAGCATGATATCCAAATAAATAGATGCAGAAAAAAATTATAAAAATATCTTGCAAGCTCTAATTTAGGTATCTTAAAATTTGATAAAATCATGTTTATGCATTTTTTTCCAAAAAAGTTAGCCAGGAATATTTCTATTACTTTAAAATATACATTTCATGTGCCCATTGATGATGCTTTATTATTCTAAATAAAAAAATTGCTTTAAAAATCTGTCATGTTTGCTGATTAAATTTTAATATACATTAAACATATATTCTAAGTTTATATTTGTTTATAAATTAAATTCTACTTATTTAAGTAACATATATGTATATTAAATCCTTGTCATATAATGCTTTTTATTTCTTACTTAAAATTCATATTCTTCAACAAATTAGACCTTGTAAAAAGGACGTGTACATTTCAGTAGAGAAATTAAAACATGAATATGTAATATGCTTAAAAATATATAAATATGTAAGTGTGCATAAAGTTCACATATCTTATACGTTATTTTTACAACATATAAGATATGTGAAATCGCCTTACATTAAAAAGAGTAGAAGCCATTAAAATTTCAATTAGCAAATAAAACAGTGTTGTTCATGAAACTTAAGATAAAACAGTTAAAAATATTATTTTTAGTAAATTATAAAATATACATTTATATTGATTATAAAACATTAAAAACTAAAACATTTTTACTGAGAATTTTAGCTATTTTTTTTAACCACCTTTGTATTTTTTTTTAAATTACCATCTGAAGCTTCTTCTCTGTTTGTTAATTTTAAACATATTTTAGCAGCTTGTGTCAAATAATAAATTTTTTTTTTTGTTATGCATCAGTTATGTTTCTTACTCATTTTCACAATGCCACTAATGAGTGAATGTTCAAAAATGTTACTGAAGATATATAAATTTACCAAAAACATTTTTAAAACTTCATTGATGCAGTAGTAATTTCTTCTATTTGTTGGTAAATTGATCTGTTACATTTTGTAAATTTACTTTCAACACTATATTTGATTTGTAATATTTTAAGAACTGTGCAAAAAGAGCTTATGGATTTAAAAGATTACAATAGCATGAAGCAAGGCATAATATTTTTAGTTCAATATTTTTGTTTAGAATTGTCATATAACTGCAAATCAAATCTTCTCTTCAGTGATTTCTTATGTATCTTTGACAGGAATTTTATATTTAAAAAAGTGCTTTTCTATATCTCTATAATTATATCCAAATGTATGTGAAATTAATAAATTTCAATAATAACTGAGGATTTTTAAAAAGTTTACAACACAAAGCCTAAATTTGTGTGATTCTATTAAAATTCGGCTTATTTAATATCAGTAATGATAAATATTCTTGAATTTTTTGACAAGCTTATTGTCACTATCAGTTTCATGCTATTGAATTAAATTTATTTCTTTTTATTCTACAATAATTTGAGCAAATGTTTTGTAATTGTATTATAATAAAATTTCTATTAATATATTTATTTTCTTCAGCGTTATGCTTCAGTAAAGCACTCTATAGCCATAGATCCTGGTCTCGAAAAACTTTTAGATTCAAAAGAAATTAAGCATCGTAATCATCCAGGTGTAAGAAAAGAGCCTCCAAAACAATTGCCTCCTAACTTAATAAATGCTGCATATAAATTAATTTGTAGTGAGTACACTTTTGATCTATTACAATTATTATAATTATTTTATTTTTTTCTGTTAATTAAGCATAATGTAAAAAGTATTGACGTATGCCAAGAATTTAAATCTTTTGCTGTTAATTGCATCAAACATTATGATAAGCAAAAATGTCACTCTATTTTTACATTTGAAATAAAGTGATAACCTACCAATATAAAAGCACTTAATATTACATAATTCTTTATTTATATTAAAAACTTAAGAATGGTTTTTACTTGTTTAGCGCAATAGTTAAGTAACTTAAACATTTTTTTTTATGATAAATCAAATTAAAGTTTTTTTTTTCTAAAGAAATGTTATAGAATTTTTAATTTTTTATAAGTAAAATTCATTTTATTTATTAATGAGATGAAATGAGGATAAGAATGATTTATTTATTTATTTTTTATTCATCTGAACATTAAAAACATCTTTATATATTGAATATTTTTAGAAATTATTATGATCATTTTTTTTATCCTTGAAATGATATTTTTAAATAATCGATTGATTTATGTTGCTTAATAATTGCATAGCTTGCATATATATGTTACTAATTTATGTTTTAATGCATTTTTTCAGATAGCCAATCAGAAAAGCTTATAATGAAAACCGCTGACGAGTTAATAAAATTTATTTCTTTAAGGAGACTTCCAATTGAACAGGAAGAAATAGATGCAAGATTAAAAAGGATCCTTCATGCAAATGGTAGAATCCATTATATTTTTGATTACATGAATTTTTAATTTATCATTGTATAATAATGTAAATAATTTACTATCATTATTTTTTTAACACTATAAATGTCTGTGTTAGTTTTAGTTAGAAAGAATTAATTTTAAGACAAGTATTAAATGTAATAAGTATGAAAAGGTTCTCTTAGTAGTTTAACAGCTCTGCTTGTTATTTTAAACATGTTTGAAGTTATATAATTTTGCTGAACAGTAGATTAGTTAAGGGACTCCAGTAATATGGCTATTTTTATACTAAGATTTATTATCATACACACTCAACTAAAAGGAAATTTTGTAATTTTCTTAGTTTTCACATACTGTGACAAATATTTCTTGTTTTTAACTTTTGCATGCATAATCATTTTTAAATTTTAAGTAATTAGTACAGAAATTGGTAATTTAAAAGAAAGTAATGACTCTTGTAATATATTTTTCCAAGGAACTTTCCATTTCTTGTCTTAGTTATAGATAGCAAAAATTGCTATGAAGTTTGAAGTAAAATTTAAGAACAAGTATGGTATTTTGTTGTGAGGATTTTGTACTATTGATGTTGCTGAAATATTTTCATAGGTAAAATGTATGATGAGCATTTGGTATTATTGAAAATAATAATAATAAAATACTATGTTTTTACAAATACAGCATTTTTTTTTTTATTTTTATTTATTTATTTACAGTATTTTGTCTAAAACCCTAAAAACTTATAGATTACACCATGACAAAACTGAATGTGGAAGTATTTCTGTAAATTTTTGTAAAATAATTATTTTATTATAAATTTTATAAAATAATAATTTTTGTCTGTAAATATTAAATTAAATTTTGTTTGTCTGTAAAATATTAAACAACTCTACCGGATTATTTAATAGTGTGTTTATAATAAAATTCCTATCATGTTAAATTGAAAGTAAAGTTAAGTATATTATATAGTAATAATAGACAGTAACTTTTTAAATACTGATTTTTGTGCAGTTTTAGTTACTGGAATTGAAAATAAGATTTTTTTTTTTTTTTTCATGATGGTTGCTGAAATTACTTATAAGATAATTAAAAACTTTCTTAACTGAAATTACTAATAATATAAGATATGTATGTTTTTGCATAAGAATATAAAAATTACAAAACTGTATCAGGATTTGAAAGCTATAAGAATAATTAAGAAATACTAACTGTTCGTTAATACAACAACAATTAATTAAAATTTCATCTATTTAAAGAAGATTTCTGTGTTTTCTGAGATGCCTAGTGCAATAAATTAATCATATAAACAATTATCTTTTTCTTCGTCATTTTGCTTCGTAATATTTTATACAAATTTCACATTTTGTATGATTATATCAACATGTCTCTCATTAATTTTTATTGGTTTTCTTAATTGGTTAATTATTATTCAGAAAAAATATTACTTCCCAATATTTTCGTTACTTTTTATTTCTTTTTAGTCAATAATTTTATTTGCTTAGATGTGTTAATATAATTTATAATTTTCGCATAACCAACAAAAGTGTTTTCACATAATTAATGTTTCGAACATATTCATATTATGCTATTTTAAAATATTAATAATTAAAAGGCAATACCATTTGAAATTGCATTTTTTTTAGATCATCCGAATGATTTACCTGAAACACCTGCAAAAGAAAAGTTGAGAGCAGCCCGAAAGCAAATTAGCAGTGAAATAAACCGATGGAAACCAATTGAGTAAGTAAAAAATAATGTCCCATTGATACTAAATAATGAATGAATGCCAATATTCAAATATTCATATTATTAATGGCTGAATATTTATTTAATTATGTAAGAAAAAAATATCAGTTTGCAATGTTCTTTTAAGTATTAACTATAATTTTAATTGATAACAAAATGTCTAAAATGTTTTTATATATTTGTAAAAATTTATTTGAAAATGGTTTAGGGCATATTGTAAGGATTATAAAATTAAAGAGAAAATAAAATGCATTTAATAATGTCTAAGTAATTCATTACATTCTTTGAGTAAACTATTAAAATTTAAATTTTAAACATTAAATTTTTCCATTCTGTTTTCCAATATTTGTACTTTCAATCAAAGCCAATTTTTGGTGAAGTAACATTGTTTTTTAAAGTAAATTTTAGGTGTTGTAAGTTATTTCTTTCTAAAAAATAAATTGTTTAAAAAAATATTTGTTGAAATTGAAATATTGCTTTATATTTCAAAAAGGCAAATTAATATTATTGTTTAAAATTTTTAACTAATAACTTTTAAAATATTATACTTAAAAATCTTGAAAATTATTAAATTACAAATTTCAAAAACGTTTTTATTGATTTTTCTTATCATTTTGTTAATAGCTATTTAATCTTTAAAGTATTTTTTTAATTTTTAAATCATATGCTATTTTTATTCACTATGGAATCTATCACTATCAATGGAATATAAAATTTATGTATACATATGTAATTTTTTAATATTTGGTGTACATCATACATTAAAAATGTAAATATTGCATTCAATAAAAGGAAATAGTGGGGGAAAAAAAAACTGTCTAATAATTTCTTTAATATTATAGTATATCTTGAATATTACATGTAATTTTTAATCTTATGGTATGCATATTATTTGAACAACAAAAATAAACATGAATATAATGTGCTTAAAGTTTTCTTCCATAATTTTAATCTTTATGGTTATTAATGAGCTTTTCAAATTTTTCCAGATTCGATTATATTCAATCATTGGCATATTTGGCTCAGAGACTTGCTGCAAATTATGCTTCAATATCCAAAGTTTTTACTGAGGTATTTTGAAAATGTTTTGGCTATCTAATCATAATTGCATAAATATTTTAATTATAATTTTTTAATATTCTGTTTTTAATGTGCAATAAATTATATTGGCTTACTTTTTAAACATCTTAGATAAATACTAAACTTCCACAATTTCAACCAAAGACATTTTTTGATTTTGGATCAGGAATAGGATCTGCAGTTTGGTAAGAATGTTTATTTTTTATATTTTGTTGTTCAAAGTAGTTTACACATATAGAACATGTATGATGAATAAATATAAAGTCTTAAAAAAGATACATTTTACTTGAAGGAAATGAACAAAAATCAATTTTTACATTTATGAAAAAATGCTAAAGTGACAGAAAAAAAAAAAATATTTATTTTTATAAATGTTAGTCCACACTGATGTTCTAAATTTTTTTTCCCTTTGCATATGAAAATCTTTAAACATTTTCTATACCAAAGAACATTAATCTTTTTACAAACAATGATTGTTTGGCCCCTATAATATTTGCATCTTTTTGTGTGTGTGTGTTTGATAGATTTTTTTGTAAGATGGTTCAAGGGATCCTTTTTCATTTCACTTAAAATAAATTCTGAAAGAAAGTTCACTAGTCATCATAATGAGCGGATTGAGGCAAAGGCTATGGATCATTAGAATATTTTTATTTTATTTTAAACAATACCAAACCAGCATTTTTAAAATCTAAAAGTGTTATGAGTTAAGGATTTATCCATATTTGGTGGTTTTTGTCCCACGTTATATTCTTTTCCTGTTGTAGTATTTGTCATAATTATATTTGATACCAAACCAGAAAGATTAATTGTTAGATTTTTTTTTGATGTTTTATTTTGTCGTTTTAGGTCAGCTAAGGAAATTTGGGGACATAGTATAAATGAATATTTTTGTGTTGACTCATCTTCTGATATGATTGATGTAGCACAGAAGCTAATAACAGGTAATTTTTAACTTTTATCACTGTCATTCTGTATGTTTAATAAAAATTTACTGAGTAATTTCTTTTTAGATGAAGATACTGGAGAATGTTGTATAAAAAATGTAAATTATAGGCAGTTTTTACCAGCATCTGAAAATGTAAGCACATTGAAATAATTTTTACAACTATTATTTTATTATGTTTATTAAATATTCACAAGAATTTAATGCATGACTGTAAATTATAATTCTTTGATTTGTAAGTAATTTGAAAAGTAAAATGATGAAATACTTTATTTTCTGTATCAACATTTATTAAGATATTGGCTATTTATAAAAATGCTATTGTACAATCAAACATCATGTAACAAGGGAATTTTGAATCATAACGTAATTAAAAAAAAAAGGAAAGAAAAAACATATTTTTTTTAATTTTTATTTTTGTTAGAAATTTTCTAAATTTAATAAGTTAATTTGCAATTAAATAACTTTACTTAAAACATTTTATTACATTCATATATGCTTGTGAATTTTTCAATATGAAACAATTTTGCCTACTTTGGAGAGGGAAAAAAAATAATCTAAAAGGAATTTTTCAATAATTTCATTTTTCATGATATATTTCTTTTCAATAATTTCTTTGATATTTTCATGAGATACTTTGTATGAAAATAGAGGGTTTTTTAAAAAAGTTTTTGTGAATTGATTTCTTCATGCTTTTGTAGATAATAATGTTTGGTGGAAGATGGGTAAACAGCAATATTTATTTTCTAGTCGAGGAACAACAAAAACTTTGAGAATTAAAAGAAAAAACATTAGTTTGTACACATTGGATCTACAGTAAAGTTTTGCTATTTGCTAAAAAAATTAAATTTTAAAAACAGGGTGGCAACAGAACCGAAAAATTAGGCATCTGAAGAAATTTTATCAGTCTAGAATATCAGAAAAATTTGTAAAAATATCTAAAAATCAAGAAAAATTGCTGACGGGAGAATTTTGCACCCAGATGATTTCACACTAATATTTCTCTACAATCGAAGCCTAATGTTTCCAAGTTAATGATCATAGCAACTACAATATCCCAAGACAGCTTCCTATTAAGAGTATGGCAACTTCTGAATGTTCAATAAAACAAGTGATAAGGTGATGAATTTGGCTAACAGCAATCATAATGAGACTTTCAGAAAGATAAATTTTGACACTCTGTTTATTATCACTTTTCATTCACTCAGCTCTTACCAATGTTCATTACTTTTAGAACGTCATGAGGAAAGTATTTCATTATTTACGCTATCTTTGTATTCAAGATAGATCCATTATTTTATTAAAATTTCCAGTATTTTTTATATGTAAAAATGTAATATATTGTTTTAACAGTTTTTTTAAGATGTTAATTCCATTTTTCAAAAATTAAATTTCATATATATTAGTTTTTTATATTAAATAACTGTTAAAAGTGTTTTGAATAATGTATATTGTACACATACTGTGATTCTGAGTAGAGAGAAATCCAGGACACTAATATAATTAGTAACCATAAATCAGGGAAATGTTATATATTTAGCCATGATTAACATGTTTTTTTTTTGGATTCAAGCTAGATTAATTGATCCTAAATTTTTCACTGTTTCTGTAGCCACCCTGGTAAAGTACTTCATTTCAATTCCTTCTATTAGCTCACACTCTCTCTATCTTGTTCAAATTTTCAATCGTTAATAAAATATTTTTTATTCATCCACTCAAGTTCAAATACATTTTTTCTAACTTGTAGTGGATGACACTTGATGTTAATACAATCTTTTCAAATATTAATTCATTAAATTTAATTAATTTTTTAGTTTTTTTAGATTTAAGTTGCATAAATCTATCAATAGATGGGTGCCAGATAAATTTAAAATAATGAATGAAAATTATTTATAAAGGACTTTTTGCAATATAGTGAAAAACAAGTAGGAATTGACTTAAATTTTTTTATATATTACTTGTTTTTTAAAAGAAATAAAAAAAAAAAGGGAAAATAAACAATTAAGTAAAATAGAAACTAAATAATTAAATTGTTCATTTATGTAGTCATACTGGTTCAAACATCGTTATGTTTATATCTGTACTGTTATCCTCGCGTTTAAAAACATGTACTGAAACAATACGTTTAAAACCTATTGTTTTTCAACTAAATAGGTTTATTCTATTATTTCTTAATTAATCTCTGTGATATATTTTTCTATTGAGCAGTTATTCTTCATGTAGAAATGAAAGCTAAAATTTCAATGTTTTCCAGCTATGTGCCTGTTCTCATCATTCATTTAGTTAAAATACAAATACATTGTGTTAGAATCTTATTAAAATAATACTTCTTCTAGAAATAAAGAAAAATATTGTTTTGAACATAATAATCTCTATTTTGCTTTAGAATGATTTTTTTCTATTTATGGATTTTTATTTAGTTTCAGGAAGTATGTAAATAGTTTATAGGGGAGAGGGGAGGACTGGATTTATTATTATTAACAATATGCTGAATCTTTCATTAAAATTCTTTAAATAGTTAGTAACTTGATATATTTTCTGTTATAACAAGATTTCATTATGTTATAAATCAAGTTAATTTTCCAATAGGAGAATTAAAAAAAATAAAATTAGAATTTTGCTCTTTTAAACTTAAAACTTTTATGTTATTTAGAGTATTAATATATTATTTTTTATTGTTATAAAATCTTTAATCTCTATATATATAACTTTTTTTTTTTTTTTTTTTTTTTTTAAGTTTTGATTTTCAATTCATTTTTATTATCCAGATTAAATATGATGTAGTAGTTAGTGCATTTTCTTTATTGGATCTGCCATCTGTTTCCGAACGATTACGGGTCATTGATACATTGTGGCGGAAGACAAAGGATATTTTGGTAAGATATATTATGAAATATTTATTGTTGATTTAATAATTGTTTTGTACGATTTTTCTAATTCATAAAAACCTATGCACACTATTAGTGTTTAGTCATCATCCTGTTTACCACCTCTTGTGAGCTCTAGAGCTCTAAATATAGGATTGTTATATAAAATTCATACTAAACAAATTTTTGTGTCAAAAACATGAAAGGAGTAGTGTATAAGAACCAGCCGATTCCCTAACTTTATTAGTTTAGTATCTGATTTTTTTCAAATATAATTATTTAAATATTGATGCTAGACAAACTGTTAATTCCCAATCATTTACTATGATAAGCCTGCTAGGCTGATTGTTTGTTATGCATCTAATTTACTAAGATGATTCTATAATAATAGACATCTATAATGAAAGGATAAAGTGTTTATGGAAGATATGTAAAAGCAGCATAGATCCAAACGTTTAAAATAAATTTATTCTTATATAATATTATAAAGAAAAATGTACACTATTCAAGATTAAAAAAATTAATGCAAAAACGATACATCATCGTAACCAAAAACAGAGTGTCGAAAGCTCTGCTGCATTTTCTTCTTCTTGTTACATCCAATCAGATATTTTTGAACATTACATGATTTGCATAAATCATAAAAACGCTGATTGTTTTAATATGAAGTCAATGATCCTTGTACTGCACCTCTCCGTTTGGGTTCGAGTGTAACCTAAATTTTCTACAAACAATCTAACAATTTCTTTTCATTTTTATGTTTGCAATCCAAACAAGTGTATATAATGGAATAAATCAATCAGTCCCAAAGCAGACTGTATTGAAAGAATTTTATTGCTAGACAGTACTTATAGCTTCTCAATAATAGCATTAAAAATTTTGACATAATAAGCAATAATAAATATAACATAAAAAATTTTAAGAAGAAAAGGCATGATTTTAATGTCTTCATTCGATGGTGTTGTATTACCGAAAAGAATTGATCTCAAAAGAAAAAAAAATTACCCGATGAAGAGTTCCATACATTCGAGGATGCTGCGTCACGATAATCTGCCTCCACATAGTTTGCAAGAAACAAAAGATTTTTTTAAATTTTTTATTTCTGCAATCACAGTGCTAGATCATCCTTCATACAGCCTCAATTTGACTCCCTGTGATTTCACACTTTTCCCACATATGAAAAATTAGCTAAAAGGTGCAAATTTTTCACTCAAAGCAATTTGTTAGCATGAAAAGAAAATTTAAATTCTCTCCCAGATAAACAATGGAGGTTGTGCTTCAACAAGTGGTTTGAATTAAATGGTGGAAAATATATTGGAACCCGATAATGACAAAACTTATTGAGAAACCTATGTAATTAATTTAATTTGCTTAGACTAAATTCATTTACATATATATTGCCAATATAAACATGCAGAGATGATTACTGTAAAATATATGTTTGTGAAATTTTTAAGAGATTAATCAAGAATATAAATGTATTCCAATATTATTTTCCATAATTTATATATTTGTCTTAAATAAAGTTGAGTAGCATATAATAATAAAAATCAGTATAACCATATTACACCATAAATAAATTATATAATAGTATTTTTTATTGACTATTATTTTTATATACTTCTAGGTTATAATTGAATATGGAAATTTATCTGGTTACTATTCTGTGATGGATGCAAGGGATTACATTTTACACGTAAATATTACTAATTTTAAAAGTTGATAATTTTATTTTAGACATTATAATTTTTTAGCATATTAATTAAATATGTTTTGATATTAAAATTTGTTAATTTTCAGATTGAAAATAACTCAAGAAAATCCAAGAGTAATTCAACAGGAGCTCATTTACTTTTGCCTGTTTGTAATAAAATAAATTTATTTACTAACTTCATTTTTCTGTAACATAATTATTTTGGATAGAGTAACACGTTAGTTAATAACACTTTAGATTACAAATTGATCGTATTGATGGGTCCAGATCAATGTTTATTTTTCATTTGTGATAAAGTCTTAAATATGTTTTTTTTTTAAGTATCATTATTGTATACTAGCTTTATCAATAATTTGAATATTGAAAGAAAATTATTTTCATCTAATGATTGAATAAATGAAGTAAAAATGCAGTTTTCTAAAATTGTGATGGGATAAAATCCATATTTATTATTATTTGCAAAAACTAGAATTGTATTTTACTTTTATAATAGTATCTCTCTGCAAGGAGTAATGATTTCCATAGTATTTTAAAAATGTATTTTTCTTAAGATGTTTCAATAATGAAACACTAGTTCTGTTTCGAATTATTGTTCAGTTCCACTTTTTATTTTCTAATTTTTTATCTCTGAAATCCGTTTATTATATATTGCAATAACTTCAATAGTATCTTAGAATGTTTATTTCTAAATATCTATTGCTTTGAAATTGAAGTGTCATGACTTTTTCTAAAATTCTGTTTCTGATTGATCTCTGAATTCCACTTTTCATTGCTGCTGTTGTTAGAATATTGAAGTGCTACATCACCTATTGCATTCCAAAATTTTAGAAAAATTGATGCTATTAGTTTGAATTTTTTTTTTTTTTTAACCTGTTATTTATTCATAGATTTATTTTTTTTCATTACAAACTCTATTTTTTTGAAAATGTTTACTTCTCTATATCCAAAATCAATATGCTTAAACTGCTCATAAGATTCCTGTAGGTTGCGGTAAAACACAGCATATTAAGTAGATCATAGAATTCTTTTTTTTGCAAAGTGTGCTTATTTTGTCCTTGCAATTAAGCATACTTTAACTGAAAGATAATTGTCTTAAATGCAATATGTTTTTATATTCAATGTAAGACAAGAACATGGTATAGACTTCCACAACAAATTTATATTTGTGTGGGATAGAATCTCCTTTTATTTCAGAAAATTTAACATGTAATTCCGAAAAAATCAGTATAATTATTAAAAAAAACTACTTTTATCTATACAGTGCTGACAATCCATTTTCTTCTTAAATCTTTGACTTTTAAAAAAATTGTCTTCTCTATTTTTATTAAAGTATCATTCTTACTTTATTTACTGAATATTCTAGATTATGAAAAATGAAAGTTCACATTTTGTTCATTGATTTCTTTTGCTTGAAATGGACTAGAAATTTTAATGAGACATGGAATTAATTATTATAAATCTCTCTTTAAAAAAATTCACTCTGTTTAAAGGTATTAAATGATAGTGGGTATATTTTACAGTTTTCTACTTACAACTTATCCAGTTTATTTTAATGATTAGTTTAACCTGCTTTCTGTTATTACATTTATTAGTCATATAATGAAAAACATTACTACAGTCCATTTTTTGCTGAATATTATATAGAAATTTACTTTACACTTTGATTCTACTTTACCTACTTGTAACAATTTTTTTTTTTTTTTTTTTTAAATAATCAAAATTATTTTGAGACCTTTCAAATGCCTTATTTTTTTAAAAATAATAATTGATATCTAATGAAATATTTTGCTTTCAATTAAAAAGAATTAATTGATTAAAAAATACCTTATAAAATGTATTTTATATTTTTAAAAAAAGATCTTAGCTGAAATTTACTTTCTTAGTATGATGCTAAATTATTCTAATTATTTAAAAAAAAATAGTTTATAAACTATTTATACGGTCACTTAATTAATATTTAAAATATTTTTTTAGTGTCCACATAGTTTTCAATGTCCATTGTTAGCTCAAGACCATAAAAAAGTTTGTGGAACTCATGTATTATATGAAGATATTTTTCCTAGACATGTAAGTAGTTTCTTATATATATTAAAATGAAAATTTTTTGTGTCTTTTAAATATTTATGTCAACTTGAAATGTTTTACTATAACAGTGATTTTTCTTTTAATTTAAAGCGAAATATTTGTAAAAGGGATTGGATTTCATACGTAGTTTTTAAAAAAGAGACATAAACTCAAAGGTAAGTTTTCTTTTCATTTGATAAAATTAAGTTCATTGATTTTTAAAATTATCAATTTTTAGAGTAATATTTAATTCAAATACACATTTCTCTCCTATTTCCATCTGCATATTTTATTTGACAGACATATAAACCTTTAGAAACTATGTTGTGTAGAATCTATATCCCCTGTGAACAGCCTCTCAATACTTACTTGGTATGTTGCTGTTGTCTTTGTTTCTCGTTGTATTGTTGAAGAAAAAAATTTAATGTTAAGGAGCCAATTAATTTGTTAAAATTAATTCATAGAATTTTGGAAAATAATTATTTTTATTAAAGAATCGGATTTTTAAACCAACTCCTTCAAAAATGTTAGATTTCCGACCTCTGATTCTACATTATTTTCTTTCTACTGTTTCTCAGATGACAGTGATTTTGAGGCTTGTAGTGAACACTTCTAATTTGAGAGGCATTTTTACTTTTAGACATTCATGTAAATTTCCATTTTAGAAACATTCATATACGAATAAATAAAAAACAGTGAAACACTACACTATTGTTATATTTACCCTAGAATTTTATATATATATATATATACAGAGAGAGAGATTGTATGTCTTGAATTTTGTTTTAAAAGTCAACATTTTAATAATTATGCATTATTATTAATGCATTATGCATATTAAATTGGCAGCAGTCCTTTCTGGTATCCTTTAATTGAAATGTGAAGTTATGGCACTTTCTTTTTCACTCTTAAATCTTTATATTTTGAGGGGAGATTCTCTCATAATTGTCTTAAATACTCTATTCATATTATTTAATATTGCCTATACAATTTGGAAATCTTTATAGTTGTTGCAATTTTAAAATTGTTATGTTATATGACGATAAATTCTCAGCATTTTAGAAGGTTTATGATGCTACATCTTTTAAAAACAGTACAGTTGCCTTAACAGTATAAATTTTAATATGGCTAGTATAAAATCGGTGATATTATAGACAAATTTGTATTCTAAAGATTAAAAAAAAAAAAAAAAAAATTACAGTTGTGTTCAATACAATTTAAATTTTGTAATGTTAAATAAAAAAAAAAATTTTAAAATTATTAATAAGTGTGTGGGCTTCATTCCATATTTACAAAAATATACATATTATAAGAGTTCTAAATTCTAATGCTTAATATAAAAATTTTATTTTCTTGTTAAAATATACTGCTTTGTAAGAACTTAAATGCTATTTAACATTTCATTTGCGATAATGAATATGAAAGTACTATCTTTTTCACACATTAAATTTTATATACAAAAACATATTTTTCATTTGAAAAGATCAAAATAAAGCAATTATTTAATTTATTAATTTTTCAACTTTATTTGATTATCATGCAATTGTATTTTTTTATCTTGCAAGATTGTTACTACCATTTAGATACTCATAAATTTTGTTTAATATAAAAGATTTTTTTATGAATATATAGATGAAAATTCATGGCCCAGAATTATACAACCTGTAATGAGAAAATCTAGACGTGCAATATGTCGTATGTGTTGCAATGATGGAAAATTCAAGGAACTGACTATCACTAAGAATAAAAATAGGTTTGTTAAACCTGGTTTTGCTAAAATATAAAGTTCTTAAATTGTATAAAACAGGAAAAAAAAAAAAAAAAAAAAAAAAAAAATTTTTTTTTGTTGCTTTTAATATTATGTTTAAAAAAGCATTTTTAAAGTAATGATTTTGATTTTATTAAATAAATTATCTTTTTTATGTATCCTTGATTGCATAAAATTTTGTTGTACTGATATTTTCTAAGGCTTTTAAAAAAGACTTGTTCAAAAATCCTCAGTGCTTATCTAATAGATATGAACCTCTTCATTACATTGTACAACTAGGAGAGATAAAGTAATTGATTATATCACTCCCCCTTTATCTTGTAATGTTAATTAAATTTATAAAATAATTCCATTTAGATGAATGTTAAAAAACACATTTCAATTGAAATTACTTTAGATTTTCATATAAATAAAAATTAAAACAATATATTCTGTGATATTCATAAATTAAATAGTGTTAATATATATATAGAAGTCGCAAATTTACTGCAGTTAAATTCTTCCCCTCTTTTTCTAGACATGCTTATCGTTGTGCTGCATCAAGCTCAGTGGGAGATTTCTTGCCATTCAGTATTGAAGAACTGGATTCCGAAGAAGTAATGGACCTACAAGAAGACACATCCGAAAATGAAAAATAAAATGTACATAAATAATCTCTGATATTCTTTTCCTTTTATAAAGTAGCAAAATTAAAAAAACAAAGGAAATTCTTGATTGTAAAGAGGTCAAACAACAGTCATAGGATCAGTATGAGAATATTCCTTCAGAGTACATAAAATTTGCACAAGGGGCAGATTTCTATGATGCATAATTTTTGAGAAAAGTGTTTTGTCACATCTTGTGCATGAAAAATTGGCTTTAATCAAAACAGCAATAATTGTATGTGACATGGTTTTACATAAAATAATTGCTTAATATGGCAATCATTCATACTGAGGCTTGCTTACAAGTGCAGTACAGTGGAATAACTGTACTTGAACCAAAGTCTGGTGCCTGCAAAGTGAAGTCAGCATGGGTTGAACTCTACCTTCAGCAATTAGTCTCATTCTGTATTAACTGAGATTCGAGACACTGAGTCCTTCAGATGTCATCTTGGAAAAAAAGTCCAAAGCAATCATATCTGGCAAGTAAACATAATAGAACCCTGTCATCTAATCTGTTGATGACAATAGTGTTGTGAATAGCGAGAAATTTATTCCTTCATAATGTTTATTAACCCTAAATAAAATAATCATCGCAATGTTGATCAACGGAATGCAAAAATTACCAATGGTTTCAAGCAACAAGAAACCAATAACTCTTTAATGGCATAACAAACACAAGCCTATGGTCTCTCTTCTGCAAGCCTTGGGGTAAAAATTTTAATTTTGTTAAATCTACTTTACTTGTAGTTTTAGACGATTCTTATGGGGCCTGATGGCCGAATGACTAGCGCTCTGCGATACTGGTTTCGGGTTCAAAGCCTGGAAGTGCCATACTTGTTTGTAGGGTTCAGTACCCACTTTAAACTATAGATCCCAGTCTAATAGGACTGTAGAGCATTGAGAGTAGGCTGACAGACCTCCCTGTAAAAAAAACACCGAAATCTGCCAGTAGATGGCCTTGGCCCACCATGGGGCTGTTGTACCAATGAAGAATATGATTCATATAAAGGTTATTTTTACTGTACCAGATGTGATACCTTACTTTTTGTCAGAAACTGTATTGTAGGGGTATGGCATCTTACACAACTCTTATGTACTCAGAGCTAGGATTTTTGTCCTGCATTGTTTATGCAATACCTTATATAAATCCCACCTTGGCATATAACATCTCCTAATGCAATGCATAAGTGAACGTCCAATAACTCAATAAACTATAATGCAAATCTCACTATATTAGATACCCTATTTGTTATTTAAGATAAAAATCAATACTTGGGTCACAGAATGAATGTTTTTATAATGACTTGAATATTTCATTCTCTGATGTACTTATCGCCACAGATTCTAAATTCATCAAATCCTTCTCTAATTATTAGACCATTAGATTATCTAGCAATAATGGCCAACTAAGCATTTGACCCGACATCACTATTTCACCAAGAGAAATCGAAAAATATTTGATACTTATTCAATCTTTGAAGATATTTCTTTTGAGTAACTCAGAAATCCTTTAATAAATGCTCTTCCTATGCTGAGTTGCGTGAGAAATATTGAAAACGAGATTTAAATTTGTACAACATCTAGAAATTGAAGCTGTCTGATGGCCTTTGGTATTACAGGCTCCCAGTCTAATTAGCCCAAAATGACCGTAGAGCGACAAACCAAAATAAACGTAAAATTTAAGGATAATAAAGTAAAACTACTTTTATAATTATATTAGGTTTACAAAAAATGATTAGCTTCTTTTTATTTTTAGTAGAAATATTTCAGTGCACAACTAATAGAGATGATACAGTATTACATATTTTGCATTAAAACAGTTGTAATAAAAGCCATATAATGTTTTAATGCAAACAGCAGAGATTTTATTCAGCATTTATCGGTCCGTCCAAACAAGAGCCCACAAAGGACGAGTGGCTTTCACTCAGAGAAACCGTATCTGAAAAGCAACCCTTTTATCTCTGGCTGCAAGTAACAGCTGGTTGTAAATGGGGTTCCTTTGACGTGCAGAAAAAAAAAACTTGCTGGAGCAGGGTCGAAACACATGATTTTCAATGGGTTTGCGAAACACCATTCGTCCCTCATGATCTCTCATCTGGACAGACTTTAACTGCATAAATACTGAACAGATACATGTCAGCTAATTTTCATTTAGAAAGATGCTATTCTACCGGGTCACTTTTAATTGGAAGTATATTAAATTTACAACCTAGGATTCAAATGAGAAGATTCCTAAGTTTTTATTCTCATTTTACTAAACGATTTCTACTATTATATTTAAAACAGGTTAATTTTTCTACAGCAATTGAATTATTCTCAAAAGTCATGTTAAACAGTTTATTAAAAATTTTAAAACAAAATACAAATCAATTTTTGAAAAATGTTCTATATACAATTTATTAATACTACAAAATAAATTATAGGATAGTTTTTCATCTATTGGTCATATAATAAACTAATGTCTGGACTAAAAGCATAAAAATATTATATACCAAAATCCTAAAATATATATAAAAATATAAAATGTATTTACAATATAAGTATTCAAATTAAAAGCTTTGTTACTCCTAGAATCAAATGGAAAAAATATGCTTTTAATTAATTATTTATAAAATTAAATGATGCCAAAATTACAATGTAACAAATATAAAACATTTTTCCAGAAAGACAAATTGACCAAAATGAAAATATCAATAGCTCTGACTGAAATATGTAATTTACAAAGACAAATATCAAGGCACTTCTTCTGGAACTATAATACTTACAAGAATAGAATAAGCTGTCAATTCTTATATGTATTTTAAATAAATTACAATATTAATGAAAATAATTGGAAAAAATCTTAATTCATAAAAACAAAATTAATTAAAAAGTCTACTGATAATCTGAAACAAAATCTTATAACAAAATAAGGAATCAATATAAATTATTACTGTAAGAAATTCTAATATATTATTTTAGTGACAACTTGAAAAAAAATATAGTAGGCTTTTGATTATCCAACACCTATACTATTTAACAATTTGTTTTAAGTTAAAGCCAAATTTCATATGAATTTTTTTTTTTAAACCTTTCCTTTTATCTCATATAATTGTTAAGATTTGCTTTATTTTTTTCACTTATTATACTTTACTACTGCTAATAATTAATATTATTTATGTTTATATATTTTAAAAAATGCCATTAATAATAATGTCTTCCTTACTATCAAACAATTTTAATTATCTGGTACATCTTGGTTCCGTGAATGTTGGATGATCAAATTGCAATTCAATTAATTTAGGATATTTTAAGAAATAAAGTAGAATTGAAATAAAAAATAAAACAAATGTTGATAAAATTTCAAAGGACAACTGTGAATAATTTTATAAGCTCTGCTTAAATATATGACTAGTCCATTACATGAACCTTTAGTAATATGAAATTACATTTTGAAAATAAATATCAATTTTACATTTAAAAATATAAAAATAGAGATCACTCAGAATCGTCACTATCTCCATAATCTTCAGCGGCAATGGGTGGTGCTGAAAATGCAAATTATAATTATAAAATGCTAACATAAAAGAGATGAAAAAATGCACGAACAAATATTATAGAATTTCTTTTACATAAAATTAATTCCAAACTATATTATTTTCATTAAGGATGTATAATTTTTTTTAATTCATTTAAAACATTAAAATTTCTGGAAAATATACTAAATGTTTAAAGTTTTAATTACAATAAAAACATAGAATACTTGGTCCTATAGAACAAAAATTTATATAAATGTATCTATACCCTTATAACAAATTACATAAAATGAATGCATAGTCTTTAAAGCCTATATATGAGATGCCATCCAAAATTTTCTGAACAAATGAGTAATAGATAGTTCAGTTTTTTTTTTTTTTCTATGATTTTTACAAAGATTACTTATATTCACAACCCAAAATTCGAGAATAGGAGTCACTTAAAAATGCAACTCCTTAATTAGAATAATTTTTTCTAAATTTGATAAAATAATTAATGTTAGGGAGGAAATTTAGCTGTGTCTTCAATAATACAATGAGTAGCAAAGACAATTACTTTTCTCAGCATTGAGGTCTATAAAAATAAATCTTGGATCAATAATGAAAGAAGATCTTACAGAAGCTATTGTATCATTAAAAACAAAGGAAGACAAAGATTAGATGTATTACAAATACAGCATTTTTGTGCTTAAATTAAAATGTACAATTTTCTTTTACTTCTATCAATTTATTCCACAAAACTTGATATCTGTTAATTTAATACTGCTATTTTTATAGGATATATATATATATATTTGTAAGCAAAGTTAAAGTACAGAAATATCTTTAAAGTTAGTGCAAAAATCTACATTTTTAAAATTGTAAAAATACATTATTATACAAGAACTGTTTTTATAGATATAAGAGTTCAATGAGTCATAAATTTATTTTTTAAATCCATTGGTAAAAATTATAGTACACAAAATTACAGAAGAGTCAGAAATCTGTATAAAAAACTGACTCTGAAATATTTTGACTAATTCCATACCTGTTCACAACAAATGACTTTTAAGATTTCTTGTATTTACCAAAAACCCTATTTTCAATTGATCAGTGATAGTTAAAACCATGACAGCAAATTATAGAAATTTTTGATACAATCATGTTACACAATTAGCTTATCACATGACAAGCATAACTTTTAATTCTCTTTGTTTCCTATTTTAAAAGTTAATTAAGGAAACTAAATCAATTTGTTATAATTATTGAATTAGGTTTTGTTAACTGTTAGTTATATAAAGAATGATTTAAACTAGGGGTATCAAAATTTATTGGACCAAGGGCCACACTGACAGCTCTACAAAATCAGGTTTGTCAAAATTACATAACATACTATTACTTTTCTTAAATAAAAAAAAAAAATCACAATATAAGAATTTTAGAAAAATCTATTTTATTTTCTGTGTATTTTTCCCAAGTATGCATTAATATTCATATTACAAATTATGAATTAAGTAGGTATTACAGTAAGAATTAAAAATTAATGAAGAACTAGTATGAAAATGTTCCTATATTTCTTTTTAAATTTATTAGCAAACAATAACATTCGAAAATATAAATTTAAAAATAAAAAAATTTCTAATTAAAATGATTTGTTTTTATTTATAATTTGACCTTTTTTTTTTTTTATAACTTAATTTTTTTTTACAGTTATCACTTAAAAACTAACGCAAAATGAGGGAGGGAACTACCTAATCTTATTAATAAGTATTATAAGATGAAACTTTATCCTACAACAGCAATGTTTTTTTCTAATTTCTAGTAAATAAATTATTTAATTTGTATCTAGAACAATTGAAAAGAAAGTGAAAGCCCTGATTGCAAGTTTTTCTGGTAATTGGCTACAGTTTAGAGATAAAAGTAACGAAGGAATGAATGTATTTACTTACATGTCATTTGATAAGGTTTAAGCAAGGCAGCACAAGAGGAGTCATTGGTAATATCCAATGCAGTTTTATTTTCATTATTTTTCAAGGTTGGATCAGCACCTATGTATAAGAATAATAATTAAAATTTTGTTAAATATCAAGGAATTTTTTTAAAAAAATTACGATTTCTCCATTTAATAAATATTCAATTTTAAAATAATTGTTTTAAGTCTCTTTACAAAACATACCATAAGAATACAAATTATTATACAGAGAAGATAAGGTCATAGTTAACTTAAACAAACTACTAAAAAAAATTTTTATAAAGCATTAAAAAATCTAAATAACTAATTTTTCATATCTAATAATATTTGTTCAGTTTTTCCTTTATGTAATTCTCTACATAATTCTTCTGAATTTTTAATATATTAATTAAATCTTTACAATAACTGTGGGTTTGTTTTTATATTCAAGACTACGCTCCTATTTTAAATTAGATTAACATAAAACCAGAGGCTTTGGCATTTCTATACGAACTTAAATAACTCCAAGAATGGGATACGTCAACGTATTTCCTACAGATACAAATTAAATCAAAGCAAGCAAATTAAATTTTAACAAAAATAATATGGAACATTTTTTGATACAAACCTCAAAATTATTAATATGTTTCTTATCACAGTGTTTGTATATATTATTGTTTGTCTCTTATCAGAAACATTAAAAAAAAATTTAAATCTAAAGATAAAAAATGTTTTTCCATAAACAGGGTAATTATTAAACTTTAGGGATTTATTATTATTTTTTAAAATTCTGTTGCTATCAAATCAAAATCAAATCTTTCTCAATAACTTAAAGGATTATGATTAAACATCAGACAAAAAGCAGTTAAATATATGCTACTTATTCATTGATGAATGAAGACACAGAAATGTTTCATTATTTAAGCAAAAAGGGATTATATATGTCAAAATTTTAATGCAATTGAGCAATTCCCTTCAATCAGAATAAAATTGATTAATTGTAATTAAACACTAACATTCAGAAAATCAAAATCAATTCAGTTTAAACCAAATGGGACTATATATATAATGCTAAATATAAATTATCACAGCTATTATAGTATTAATGATGAAAAATTTGAGATGGTGGTGCCATAGAATTTTTTTAGTAAAAGAGATATTTTATTCTGAGTACATTTACATTTCATCATACTTCTGAAATGATATTTACATCCTGCTTCCACTTTAATTAAATAATGCGTAGATGCCTCAGCTCTTAATTTTAGGCATCTACTCATTTGGAATCGCTTTGTTTTGGAAATAGAAAATAAATTAATTATTTCACACCAGATCAATATTGAGATCATGGCAAAAACCAAATTTCAAATAATGAACCAGGTTAAAAAGAAATGTCAAGGTATTAAAACTGTATAAGGGCAATCTCCAACTTATTTGAAAAGATATAATACTTAATAAACCAGGGCTATACTTGAAAATCAGGGAGTTAAACAGAATGAAATAAAAATTAATTTGAAATTACAAATAGTATTTCATAAATGTGAATAATAATAATATATCTATCTACAATAAATCTTAACCCTTTGAAGAACTGAATTTTTTTTATAACTAAATTTTACTATTTTTTTAAATTCTTAGTAGACCAATGATACTAGAAAATAACTGAAATAATCTATCCCTCCCTCCCAAGTATGATGGAACCAGCACTATCGTGCAAGTTAGGTTTTTCCATGAAAAATTTCAAAAAGCCTCACCCGCACGATCGTATGTTCTCAGGCTTTAAGGATTAAAGGCAATAAAGTCTTAATTTTTATGCTGTATTCAATAAATTATTTTAAAAATATATCTTTTCAAAAATTCCATTGTTACTGAACAGTAAATAATTTAAAGCTATATTCACTCTTTTTAAAGAGGAATAATTTTTAATAATATAAACAATAAATCACACCTTTATCTAAAAGCATCTTTACAATTTCACTGTGTCCTTTCCAAGCACAAGAATGCAATGGAGTGTCACCAAGTTTGTTCTAAAAGAAAAAAAGCATGTAAAAAATTATGCATCCATAAAATGAGATGAGAAAAAAGAATTCATTTATAACAAGAAATGGCAGAAAAAAACAATGTAGTTCTATCAAATTTATGGGGGAAAAACTCACCTGAACATTTATTTCTATGTTAGGAACTTTAAATAGATGTTTTACACATTCTTCATTCCCTGTATGAGCTGCCCAATGTAAAGCAGTACAACCAGCTTTATCAAGTCCATTTACAGATACCTGTCAATAAGCAATACCAAATAAATAAATAAAATTTATAGATATGTATGTTATACATATATAAAACCACTTTTATAAAAAAAAAATTTGTAAGCAAATTTTGGGTATTCACTCAAATTAATAGAATTAAACAATGAAACAAGGAAAACAGCTAAGACCCAATTTGAATGCAGATCCATCTGATATTTGTTATGAAAAGAAAGGAAAATATAGAACACTTAAAAATAGTTTTCAATAAAGTACAGTACAATAAAGAACAAAACATTATAAAAATTGCTTTTGAAATACTTATTACTTAAGCTCACAATAAATATTTTACCAGGAAAGAATATAACATAATGCTACATAAACTTAATTAATAAAAGAAAACCCTCTAAAAAAAATGAAGTTTTTAAATTTCTTTTTTACAAAGCAAATTACAAACTATTGCTTTAAAACTCACTTTATTATTTAAACATTCAGTTAGAAATGTTAAGTTTCCTCGTTTTGCTGCTTCATGCAAAGGATGAAGAATTTCTTCTGTGCTTTCTTCAACTAAATATTAAAAAACTGTTTTAAAGAAACATACATTCTTGGTTTTTAAAGACAATTTCAAAATAAATGCATAAGCACAAAATATAGTAATAAAACATAATTGATGAAGTTACTGATTTAAAAGATTTCAGGCTTACCAATATAAACAATATTATGAGTTAATAATAAAACCAAATAGGTAAGCTAATTTAATAACAAAATGAATACTTCATTAATTGAGCATATAAAAAAATGTTAGTAAAAAATGTATTATTTAAGGTTTATATATATAGTATAGTGAACTCAAGATCAAATGATATTGAAAACATGTTTTATTTTTTACATAGATCAATATACAATTATTTTTAGAAAATATCTTATTTTAAAGGTACAGAAGCTGGGAAAAAGTTGACCACTTTAAACTGTTTTTTTCTTCTAGTTTAACTAAAAGTAATCAATGCCCTAAAACTCTTTAAAAGTATTAAGTGTTTAAAAGCATTTTTTAAATTAAAAATTACATAAAAAGCATGTTTTTTTTTTACAAGCATACAAGAATGAAGAAATTCTGATTTTCTAAAGGTAGAATTATGATAATATTTCTGATTCTATAGCCCATCTTCTCTACTGTTATATTTATTCATAAATTTGGCCATGGTATCAAATTTCAATAATTTTTTTAAGTTCAAATTTCCGAATCATCAATGGCTCAAATCATAAAGCATTGTTCAAAGCATCAAAGCATTGTTTTCTGTCCTTACTAAAATTCATCATGATAATAAACATGATCCTGCATGAAAATACATAGCAAAACTATTTCTATCTAAGTCAAATTATGTTCATTTCTTTCTCTGTTTTTTGGGGTTTTTTTTTTTTTTTTTTTTCAATTAACTTAGTTTGAGCATCACCAATATTGATTAATTCTTTTGTAATAATAAATTTCCATAAATTTATTATTGAAGTTACATAAAATTTGTATTGCATTAAATCAAGGGTCTCCTAACTTTTTAGCTTAAGGCTCACACTGACTAGCATTGTCCCAAGGGTCAAGTCCTAGCAAACTAATCATACCTACATAGTTAATCATAGTAGTTTTCAATTATGGTCAAATTTCCATATTGGAACTAGCCAGAGAGTGATATATCTAAGGTATACAGGAGAGTGGATAGTGGCTTTTTTTCATATATAATCTGTATAAAAATATCTCATCTATATAAAAAAAAATTTTCTCTAAAATTAATATACAAAAATATTTGCTGCTCCAAGTTAAATGATGAGCACTTGAAGTCAAGTTGCTGATAATTTAAACTAGTAAACTTGATCCACACAACTGCAAACAATTGTCAGTGGACAGTTACAGCTTTTAATTGCATTAGTCCTAATTATAATGTTTCATCTCATTACATGAATTACCAATGTACATCTCTTATTGTAAGTTTTTAGGACAAATTTCATATCATTAATTAAAATTAAAATTTCAATTTATGTTTCATTTCTTTATTGATTGTTAAAGAAAACCAGATTATTATTTTATATGATTTATTTACATTGCAAATTCTACAATGTAATTAATATACACTGTGGTGGGCTGGATTGATGGTACTCTCGAAGCAGTTTTGGATATGGGTTGTAGTTTGGAGACCTCTGCATTAAATTATAACATTCTTACCTGTTACAGTCTACAAATCTATAAAATCAAATTAAATTTAATATAAGTAGCTCTAAGCATAATTTTGTTGTTGTTGTTAAAATCGCCAACATGATCATTAAGTCATTATTATGGCTAAAATTAAAAAATGAACTTTTTAATAGGGTTCATATGTATGTTATATAATAAGGATGTTAACATTTTTATTAATATATAAAAATACTTAAACAATTTAATAAAAAAACAATTTTTCAGGAATATAATTAATAAGGATTCATTGTTCCCAAATTAAAATGATTCACTATTTCCCAGGTGGAATAAAAATGTTTATTACATCTTTTAATAAAAATCACTAGAAAATTATAGTTTTGATTAATAGTAATAACATGTAAGTTTTTTATGTTGAATTTCTGAATTAAAAAAAAAAATACTTTTGTCTATCAAAGGAGCTATAAGCAAAAAACATAATTTTTCTTCCTCTTTATAAACATTCTATGCTGCTACTTATAATCTAAAATATAAAAAATAATACAAAAATTTAAAAATAATTAGAAAACAGTCCACTATTTATCAGATTAACCTTTTTTTTTTTATTATTACATTTACTTATAAAGCAAAATGCATATTTTATCACATAAATTTTTTAAAATTAAACTTACCATAATTACTGGGTATCAATCCTGTTTTTCCATGGCAAGATGCTTTCCACCAATTAGCATCACTTTTTATATCTAAAATGTATAAATTATCACCTTCTTCAAAAGATAACTCATCAGCCTAATTAAAAAGAAAATACAATTAACATTTCTTTACAATTTCTATTACATTTTAAAACTGTAATGTATTTCTAAAAACTATGTTAGTTCTAATTACAACTAAGGATTATTAAAATAAAATGAAATTAAGAATGCATCAAATTAATAAAAAAGAAAAATTTAGTAATTAAAATTAATTTTTGAGAATTAACCTTATCATTTCTTTAAATCATTTTTGTTTTTCTTAAGAAATATTATAAAAATAAAAAAGAAAATTACCTGCTGAGCTACATAGCGATACAATGCTCTAACAACTTTTACATGTCCTGAAATATTTATAAAACAAAATTTTAAAAAACATTTAAAAATAATTAATTTTAAAATTTTTGTAATCAACTTCATAATTTTGTTGATGAGAACATTATGAAGACATAATAATTATTGCAACAATTATACAAAAATAACTTACTACATAATTAACATGAAATTTTATAATGATATTTTAAAATTTTTACACTAATATAATCACAATAAAAATGTTAATTTTTAAAAATAGTTGTCATTGATTTTTTTATGCTAGAAATATAGAACCTAAAGAATGCACATGGTTCAACATGAACCATTAATTTCCTCCAGGTATGTTTATCTACCTATTTTTTAAAATTCCAATTGTATATAAATATAAAAAAATAAGTTAGCATTTAAATAAAATAATATTTCATTTTTCTCAAACATTTTCTTTAACATATTTTTTTTTCATCTCTAAAGAATGATATCTTCAAGATATCATTCATTAGGTGAAAGTTTTATTTAACAGTGATAAAGTCTTAGTCTACTCCTTTTATCTCCAAGTTTAGATCTTCACTAAAAATTATATATTAATTTCGTCATAATGAATCAATTGTGTCAAAAATTAAAAATTCCATAATGGAAAAATATCTGATTAGCAATTAAATACTAAATTATATTTTATCATAAGTAGAAACTTCAAGCCATTTCAAATAATAACACTTTTGTGAAGATCTACTGATAATGATGAAATAAGAGTATCAATTTTTTTTTTATATGAGTAGCATGTAAATATTCATAATTAATTTAAATTGTATGCAATAATATTGAAATTTGCAATAGAATGATAAAATAATTATCAATTTTATGTATAACATATTTTTTTATTATTATTACTAAAGACATCGTTCCATAACAAAATAAAAATTTCTTAAGATATCTTTGTAAATACTAATTTTAAATAAAAAAAATATAAAAAAAATACTACACTAAAAAGGGATATAATAAAACATAAGAAAATAAAATTTATTCAATAAAAGGATTTTCAAACATTAATTTAATAAAATATCACTAAGAATGTCGCTTAATTGCATTCCAACTAATTACTTAATACATTTCTAAGAAACAATTTAAATTTTTTTTTTTATTAAGTTATTGGTATTTTTCAAAATATCACCATCTGAGGAAATATTTCCCTTGTAAGAAACAAAAAATATATGACATTTCTTTGTCATTATGTCATTATCAATGAATTGCATCTTTTAAAAATAAAATATAAAAATGGGAATGTCTTCCTAGAGCAAAATTTTGACTCAACAATTGACATTTTATAATTGGAATTATGATTTTGTTAATAAATAGTTTAAAAATTTAAGTGGAATGTAAGATAAATAACAGAATTTTTGACAGCTAAATTATGGAGAATAACAAACAAGTTGTTGTTATATACCTGGTTTAGGAACAGGTTTTGGAGGAGCTGGTCTAACAACATTAGACATTTTGAGTATTAAATAAAATAAAATTTAAAAAAATTAAAATATCGATATATATAAGATTATATTTATCACAAACCACCTGCAAAGAAGTAAACATTAAAGTTTCTCGATTTTTTTTTAGTTCAGTACAGTTCATTCTAGCAAAATTATCAAAATTGCTTTTTTAAAATAAAATGTTATCGAAAACTTTAAAAAAGTAATTATTTCTTGATTTGAAAGTATTGTAATAGTTCATAAAAAGTAATTTTAATTAAATTATTACTATTCGAAAACCCATTTAAAAGTTATGTTGTAGCCAAAATACATCACAGTTATAAATGTAAGATGTAACTATAACCATCTGAAGAAAGTTTTGTTTTGGTTTTCAAATGAAGTAGTCACGAAAAGTATTTTTTTACTCTGTTAAAAAAATTTCAGTTATATAGAGACGTTATTTATTTATTGAGCTGTTACGTAGAAATTCATGACTTTATTCGCCTTTTTTAATAAATATTATCTGAACACTGGAAATACTTCAAAATATTTTCTAAAACGCTTGCTTAATTTGAATTATAGCACAATGTCTGGCGCAGTCAAAATTTTAAGGTAATTCAAATATTATTTATTTATAGAGTCTCAAAAGTTAAGTGATATGTTACTTTAGTCGTAAGTTAATGCATCTTTATGGAATGAGAAGTTAAAAAAGGAGGAAACAATTATTTTAATCATGCTGTTTTTTAGGAAACTTACATAAAATACAGTAACTATAAATATTGGAAATATTTTAGTACAACTTACATACAGACTTATTTTAATAAGGGCATTTAGAACCCATTTAAATAATATGTCAAAATATGTTTTTTATTGACGAATTTTTTATATTTAATTACCATATTGAAAAAAAAAAAAATAGAGTCATGTGGAATTAAATCAACTTGTAGTTTTAAGGATTGCATACTCTGAAGATAAAAGATTGATATAAAAATTTAAATATATTTTTTTGAAAATTTTTTCGTAAATTCTAGATTAAATTATTACAAAATAATTTTTAAAATCATATGGATGATTATATTTATTACAATTTAATTTATCATAATTTTTAAAAAAAATAAGTGTTATATGCAATCCCAGTTCTTTTTTATATTTTAAATGATACTAAATAATAACTAAAGTTATGTATTTTATAAGAATTCTATCAAAATTTTTAATAGTACTGGGTAATGTTTAGTAAAAGAAACCTAAAATTATGGTTTAGCAGCATAATTATAGTTTTTAATGTAATAATAATATGAAAATTATATTGTGTAATTTCTTTTAAAGAGGTAGCAACATCCATAATATTTATTTAATAATACTTATTATTGTTTGCTTAAAATAATGAAAATGACCGTGTTCATTATAATAAAATAATTCAAAAAAGCTAGATAACTGATGCCTAAAACAGAACTTATTGAAATCAATGATAAATCAGCTTTCTGAAAGTTTTTTTATGAGATTTCTTAGCATTACATTTGGCTTAAAAGAATTTAATCTTAAAACTATTCAAAAATTTACGTTTATAAAAATTTTGCAAAAGGAGTCAATCAAGAGCAATTAGTTTGAAAATGTGTAAAATTGATAACTGAAAAAACAAATACAAGATTTTTATAGTAAATAACTTATAGCTCATTTTATTTATAAAAATGTTACTGTAAAAAAAATATTTTTAAAATTATTTAATGATTATAAAGTAAAGGCATAAGAATTTCGACATTTTTAAAAAAGTCAGTAAGATTTTTGTAATTACAAAGTTTTTTTATCCACTTTGACAGAATACAAACTCATTGTGAGATAAAGTTTGAGATCTGTGTAATAAATTATTTATGAATTACTAATTAACATTTAAAAATCTGAAAGAACATATTTATTAAACACTAAAGGATATAAGATTACAGATTACACATGAAATACAATTATATAATGAAGCAGTTAGGCAAAGATTTAAACATTCAGCAATTCTATTCTAGACTGTTGAGAAATGAAACTAGTTGATCATCTTAAAATCTTACTTGTTTTCAAAGGACAAGAGCGAATCTTATCATTTAAACATTAATAATTCTAACCTTCCACATATTTCAAGGTATTCTGTTCTCACTGATCAAAACAATATCATTGATCTTATAAAGTTTGCAGATCTTAAAGTCAAAAGATATTTATTTCATCTTAACCAAAATTGGTTTATTAGTTTTGTTTATAATTATATTTTTTGATCAGTTGATTTCTAGAAAGGGTTTAAATCTCATCAATTTTATTCGTGATAAGGACAAAACTCTTCAAATAAAAAAAATGGGCAGGACTTGATGTTAGAGCTCCTATGAATCATTATAAACAGAAATTAATCGTCATGAATTTAAAAATTGCATCAATTTCAATTAAAGTGGTTTCTAATTCAAAAACAAATAGATCTTTTATCAAAAATTTTTTTCAAACTAATTTTTACTGATCGTGCTGAATCTCTCTCTACAATGAATGTTTATTGTATATCCTTATAACAATAGAATTTTAAATGTTCAACACGATTAATATTTTTACATGTATCTTTTAAGTTCCTGATTTTCTATCTTAAATGTTTTCGCGTTGTCAAAAAAAAAAAAAAAAAAAAAAAAATCATAGTAGAAAGTTCTATTCGAGTAAAAAAAAAAAACCTTCCTGCAGCGATAAAGTTCCTGTACTACTGTGCCCAAAAAAAATAAGACCAATTATTTTTTTTTTTCAAAAAACTTTTTATTTATTCTTCCAAATTTATTTCATCTCCTTCAAAGTAACCCCCCCAGACACACTTTTGCCAATTTTTTTTTCCCAATCCTTAATGCATACTAAAAAGTCATCGGCAGGAAAGGCCTTCAAAGTGCTTCTTTCAACAGGTAAAAGTGCAGTGACTTGAGTTCCAGGTTTTGAAATAAAACATTTACAAATAAAACAACGATTAAGAATAAAGATAGTCTTTGCAAACCATCTACCTATGATTACCCAAAATTTCCCTCTCACTTGAATACCCAATTGAAAAACTTATGTCCATCGATCACAATAAGTTCAGAATATCGATGTTTCAATGGAATTAAAATTCGATGGTTATATTGGTAAATATTGGTATTAACAAGAATAGATGGAAGATTCTTGAATATTATTTTCAGAGAATTGGTTTGGTAAGAATCAGCAATTATTTCAACCTTTTGAGAGTTCCTTAGGGCTTTATTCAATTCCTTCTATTAGCTCACACTCTCCCTATATATATCTTATTCAAATTTTCAATCGTTATTAAAATACTTTTTATTCATTCACTCAAGTTCAAGTACATTCTTTTTTTGAACTTGTAGTGGATGACACTTGATGTTAATACAGTTTTTCAAATATTAATTCAGTAATTAAATTTAATTAATTAGATTTAAGTTGCATATATCTATTAATAGATGGCACCAGATAAAATTTAAAAAAAAATGAATGAAAATTATTTATAAAGAACTTTCTGCAAATATAGTGAAAAAAAAAGTAGTAATTGCTTTAAAAAAATTTTTTTTTATATTACTTGTTATTAGGAAAGTTAGTGATGAGTTTAGGGATTTTGGAACGTTTTCTTTTAAAGTTATCGATTATTTTCCAGGTGGTGTTTTCCACTGTGGTGAGCTTTATTAATTCATTTTTCAAGATATTTTGATTAACATTGCGGATTTCTTTTCGAAGTAGATCTTGGACATTATTTTTGGAGCTCCGCTCAGTTTTTGAAGGATAGTTGCCAAGATTTCCTTGTTATGTTCCTTTTGGTAATAAGTTTTTTGATATGAAGGAGAAAATGGGTATTATTTTTATGAACAATTTTAGAAGCATCGTGTCAATATGTATTTATAATTTTTTTTTATTAAGGTAAAATAGTAGGTAATCGTATATTTCATATGTTGTGGTTGTATATTTTATGTATGTGTGTTTGAATGGTATGTATATGAAAGTCTCTAGCCTTTACCAGACGGGAGTCGGTTCTATTTAAAGAATGATCAGTTCCTACTGAAACAGGTTCATTGCCGCAACTACAAATGTATATAATACCTTTGTGCATTGTTTTTAATTGGCGGAGTCTTTCGAAACTTCAAAGCGCAAGCGTCAAGTTTACATACTGCATTACTTGAGAAATGGAAGTTTATTAAGACGGCTGAGACAAGTGAAAATATCTGCTTGCTTGTTTATGGAGAGGGTAAGTTCTGAAACGGAAATAGAATGCTTTGGTGACGTTGAAATGATAAGCCATGTACGCACGAACGTTTTGGTGAATGCCGTCTGTGCAAGAGAAATCAGCTCCTTGACCTCTAGAAGGACCAGCCGATTTTTTTTTTTTCCCACGATCTGATTAAGTGAGGGTATCGCCCCCACCAATGAAAAGAACCTATAGGCAGGAGCGGATTTTTGGAGAAAATCCGGCCAATAATGAAAAGGCGTGAGACTTGGAAAAAATAAGAGGCGATGATAACATAAAATGAAATTAGAGAACAAGAGAGATCAGCTTCAGATGGAGCGAGAACTTGTATGAAGAAGTAAAGTGATTTGTGTGAGAAAGTAAAGAGTTGTACCTGTAATGGACCGTTGGCGATTCCGAAGGAAGAGAGGGCCCAGACGCGACCTCCATAACAACACCTTGTTGCGAGAGTCAAGACCGGGACAAGAGGCTTCCAGTCCGCAGTGGCAATGCAGTCAGACAAAGAAGAGGGGCCCATGCTGTTAGCCCCTGCTGCCTCGTCCTTCTGTGAAGGCTTTAAACTTCAAATCGTCTTGGTGTCCAGTTTTTTTTTTTTTTTTTTTTTTTTTTTTTTTTCCATCCAATGACAATATGATCATCAATATATGTGACTGAATCTTACTTTAAGTGAACTTTGTTTGAAGCCCCACTAAGCCAGCAGTTGTGGCATATTCACTGGGAAAGAGGTTTGAGCTATATAACTAATTATGAGCTGCATTATTCTGAGGTTCATTTTATTGCAGTATTATATATAATCGGATATCTGTTACATGCTTTTATAGATTTAACTTGCTTTATGATAATGTTAATTGGAATCATAAAAAACAAAGCTATCTCTTGCATTTTTTAACTTTTGTGTTGTTCCTATGAAGTACTTATTTGCCTATATTGTAAATAATAAAAATATATTATTTATCTAAAATGATGAAATTTGCATTTGATTTATTTCTTGTGTATGTTTTCCTTCTCAAGTCACTGAAGACTTTCGAACCTTTTTGATAACGAATAGCTATTGCGAAATTGTTGAGTTATATTTTGAATAGGTTATTCCGGATTTTGAATAGGTTGTTCGAGCTTATTACGAACTTTTTGTGTTATATTTTGAGAACATATTTTGAAGTTGGGCATAAGACAAAATTGAATACAATAGAAGTTGGGCATAAGGAAACTTTTATCTGGTTAGTGGCGTCTATAGAAGGTCATCAAAGTGTTTCATTAAGTATGAGGAATTGTAGTGTTCTGAAGTCTAGTGAAAATAATAGAATGCTTGAATAGCAGGGGAAAGCCGGTTTAAATATTGCATGGTAATATCAGATGTTTTCGTCTAGTAAGCGGAGTTTTGAAGTCAGGACGGATGAACTTGGGCTGATTTGAATGCGTAATTGCGCATGTATAAAAGTAATTTCCACAATAATGAATATGTCTTGAGGAATTTCAGTGAGTTTCAAAGTATTAAGACGGTTTGAGAGAATAGATTCTATTTGATAGTGGAGTATGGGTATTTAACAGTTCCTTCATTGTAGGCAAAGAAAATCTGCCCTTTTAACGACGTTGTTATTATGATTAATGTGCCCTTTGAAATAAGATTTTTGAGATTTTATTGATGAAAGCTTCAATATTTAGACCATTGTATCATTACGGCGGATATTCCAAAGGTAATCCGTAGTATTTTGTTCTGCAGAACTTGAATTTTGGAACAGAAAGACCTCATACTGAGACAGCATACGTGAGAGTAGATAGTTTATAAAGCAATACCTTATTTTGAAATGTTAGAAAAATTTCCTCAACATTGGACAGCATAGGTGCATTTGATTTTGAGAGCTTCAATGTGCTCTCGGGAGGTTAATTTTCTATCTATGATTAGGCCAAGGTATTTAACTTCATTGACCCAGTCGATCGACTCATCGAATCTAAAATTATATCAATTGGAATTCTGGCATTTACTTTACGAAAGCTACTTCTTTTGACGGCAATTCTCTATAAAGTCAGTCGTATTTCAGGAAGGCAAAATTTTTTGAAGTGTTTTGATTATGAAATTGACAGTCATTCATTGTACTAATGGAGCCGAGTCATCAGCATCTTAAGTAAACATATCAAGTCGTAAGTGGTATCCAAAAAATAACAAAAGTAATTCAAACACTTAAAGAAAACAAAATGAAGCAGGATCGGGCAGGTATAAAACGCAATAAAGCATACGTCTATTCAATGGTGATCGCGAACTCAAGTCTCACTGGAAATTGGACATCCGTGGAATGAGTGTATTCGTGGGATAAAAATGTTTCATCTTCTCTCTTGTAGCAATTCAATCTGATCAAGTCAATTTGGGGAGTAGTTGACGACGGTATGGAAAAATGTATTATTCAGTGATTATGCCTGATAACATGACAAGTACGTATTTGTTTCGTTTTAGCTGCAAGAATATCAATCTCTTTCGCAATTTGTTTGAATTTTGATAATTTTCGGGAACATCGGGTGAGCTACATCTATTTATTTGTTCTGCGGCTGAAAACATCGGATTGCAAAAATCGGATGGCAGTTTTATCTTGTCAGAACTTTTCGAATGCCCCCTAGGAGGGCGGGCGAATCTTTCTCGATTATCTTGTCAGAAGATTACTGCTAATCTACCTTCTATAATCACTTGTCACCTATTGTTTATCAAATAGTAGTAAAGATGATCAAATTCGATGATTCGAAAAAAATCTACCTTCCTGTTATTTAAAGCTAGAAAGATGACTCCCCCCCCTCCCCGTATCTCTGTGGTTGTGTTCTAGTACAAAGCAAGCAAGCTAATTAAATTTACCATCTCCAAATCACCAAGTTACAAAATAATTAATTGCACTTGGAGTAATTCAACGTCGTGACTGCGATAAATTTTTTTTTAAATCATATTGTAATATATAACTTCCACATTTATCACTTGGAGTTACCAATTTCAATACAAATAATATATATCTTTGTGAACAAGTTTTGTTGAGAAAAATGTAATGAAGATAGTAAATTAAAATTCAGAGTAAAAAAAAAATACTAATCATTCATTTTATTTTTGTTGTTTTTGAAAGTGTTCTTGTTTGATGGTATTGAAAAGACATTCATCTTTCATTAAAATTTATTTTCATATCAAAGTGACGATCTCTCCAAAACCATTTAAAAAAAAATGAATGCGTTAATTTAGATTTTAAGTGTTTGTGTAACGTGTTTTAATATAATACTGAAAAATGTATAATCGCATGGCCATTATTTTATATATTGAAAGTGATAAAAAAAATACATAAAATAATAAACATGCTTTTACAATTTATTAATATAATCATTTATTCGATATTTAATTTTTTTTGCTATAACAGAAATAATGTGTGATTATTTAATTGTGATTACAGTGAATTTAATTATTCCTTTAATCAGAATCGGATATTTTTTATATCAGTAAAACTATTATTATTTTTAAATTCAGTTTGTATTATTACATATTAAAAAAGAACACATAAATTATAGCACAGTACATCAGTTTAAATTGTGATAATTTTGGGAAACACCATGTGAACTACATCTATTTCTGCTGCGGCGACATCACCTTGAATTACAAAAAATCAGAACTTCTGCAATCTGCTGTATTATAAACTGTTTAATTAGACACAATTTTCTATTATTTTGAAAAACTACTATTACGCCACACCACACGGGTCTAAATGGTCGAGCAGCTCAGCGCTCGGTACCGCAGTTTCGGGTTCGAGTCCCGGCGGTGCCATGGATGTTTGTAGTGGTTCGGAATCCACTTTAAACGTAAGTTCCGGTCTAACATGATCGTAGAGCGCTGCGGGGGTACTGTTACTCCGCGTCCGTAGCTTATCTTCAAGCTACACGCATCTCCTGGGTAGTGCTAAGTGAGTAACGTCGGTGCAGCGCTTACCTTAAATCATCAAAGATAACTGTCTAAGTGTTTGCCAGCTGCATTAGAAAAAAAAACATCACCGTGCCTAGGGCTGAGTTGCCCCTATACAGTTTGGGAATTATATGGGTGAGAAATCTGATTAGGCTGTGTGACGGTCTACAGTAGTCATAGGAGACCGGGACCTACGGCTTAAAGTGGATTCCGAAATACTACAAACATCCATGGCACCGCCGAGACTCGAACCCGAAACCTGTGTCGCGAGACACTCGGTCATTCAGGCCCCATTTTGAAGAACTAATACATTAAAAGAGATTATAAAAAAATTTTATTTAGGTGATCAAAGAAAATATATATAAATTCATTTCTCTCTCTTACCCTATAAGCCAATTATAAATAAATCCAATTAAATTGAACAACTCTGTCCAAAGCTGGCACTATTTTCATTTCTCGTGGAAAACGGGTCGCGCATAAAGGTCCGATTTGCCTGGCAAAATGGACAAAACGTGATACGCAGTCGCCGTGATGTGCGTTCTCTTTTGTTTGCTTTCTGATTTTAAGTCGCTGCCAACGTGATCGGCCGACGAAGATCTTTTCCAAGCCCCGACGGTGTAATGCTTGCCAGTGCAAAGAAGACCCCTCTGAGTAGACAGTTGTTGGGAAAATGACGTCGACGCCCTCTCTCCTAAAAAGTGTTCCAGGTTTTCCTTCCGGAAAAAACGGGAAACGTCTGACGGCCTCAATAAAATCCCCGTTTTAGAACACATGAAATGCATAAGGTATTCTATACCATTTAATTTTTTTGCTGCTATTAATTTGTTTTGCAGAACTTTTTAGTAAATTTATGAGAATGCTACTAATTGTCGCTGTGTCAGTTATGAAACAAGGTCAATAAGAAGCTGTGATTTTTTTTTTTTTTTCGTTGCAGGTTTTTCAGTATTTGTTTATATATAAACTAGTTTTATTCTTTTGTTTATGAATTACTTATTGAAATATGTTTTATTGAATATTGTTTATATAAAAAATATATATTATCTTATATTAAAAATAAAAATATTATTTTAGAAAATATTACTTAATATGTTTCATTAAATATTGTTTATGTATTAAAATATTATTAAAAATAAAAAATATTATATATTATTTCATACATGTAAAAAAAAATATTGTTTTATTTATTCTATTATTGTTTATATATTAAATATAAAAAATAAAAATATATATATTATTTTATATGTTTTATTAAATATTGTTATAAATATGTTTTATTACATCATTTATGTAATAAAATATTTTTAAAAATAAAAAAAATATTATTTTATATGTTTTATTAAAAGTTGTTGGAAATATGTTTTATTAAATATTGTTTAGATATTAAAATATTATTAAAAATTTAAAAATATATTATTTTATATCAATCAATATTAAAGGATATTTGAAAATTTTATTATTTCCTTATTTTGATTAACAAAGCGTTCAATCGATTATTAATTATGATAGCAGTGAATTTAATTATTTCTTTAACGTAATATAAAATAATACCATTATATTTTTTATTTTTAATAATATTTTAATATATAAACAATATTTAATAAAACAGATAAAATAATATATATATATATTTATTTTTTAATAATATTTTAATATATAAACATTTATAATTGTTTGTTTTTCCCGATTACTTTTAATTTAAGATCTTATTTTCGTAGATAAAAATTTAAAATAATTCATTAGAAACATACTGATTATTTTAGCTTTTGCCTTTTTAAAGTTTGAATTTGTAGAAAGAAAAATAAAACTATTTTAATAAGGAATAGCTTTTTCTATTAACAAAAAATTTTCACCCTTGAGAAAAAAACAAAACGCAATGTTACCAACAATATCGCCATTTTCTTTTACATTTGTGTGGGAAATTTTTTCTTTTTTCCAATCTATTCATCAAAAAATGCAGTATTGGTGTTTTAAACTCAGATACATTTTAATGCCATATAACTTGATCTCAGCATATCTTGTTGTCAGCATTGATATTTATATCAATATTTTTCCCTTTATTTACAAAATAAATAAATGAACAATATCTCTATTAACAAAATACCGGCATTTATTTCAAACCTAAAGCAAACATAAAAAACAAAACCTTCTATTGCGTGTAAATTATGAAAATAAATAGTAACCTATATCGATTTTTAGTAATATTTTCCACCATTATGCTTATTAACTTTCACAAATACATTATACACAGGTTTATAAAAATTATTATGATGTCGATTATTATAATGTATGTATGTATATATATCGATTTTTAGTAACTTTTTCCACCGTCATGCTTATTAATTTTCACAAATATATTATATAAAGGTTTATGAAAATTATTATAAACGAAATAAGTTAGAATTTATTCAATTTGAAAATATAATGAAATAATAATAACTTAATTTACTTCATCTTTCAAATTTTATATCAATATTTTTGTATTAGATTGTACGTAACGCTGAAAATTGTCAAATTATTGTGTCTGTCATCTTAAAATAAGCAACAGCATACTTTCTGTTAAATGCATATCGATCCTGGCAGAGAGATAAGATAAAATATTTTTTGTCCCATTATTTCTGGCATGAGAAATAAGAAATAAAAGCTTTTGCAGATGAAGATAAAGAATGACTTGCTGGAAATCTATGAGCTGAAATAAATGTTTCTGAGAATGACTTCTAAAATCTGCTACTATACTGATATTTTTTTTTTTTTTTTGAGCTGCCAATGTGAAACCTCTTTTTAAAATTTTAAGTAAATTGTTTTCTTAATGACCTTAGTTTCCTCTCTATCTATTCCCCTCGAAAATTTGCGTTTATTGTATTTCCTTTAGCACCTTGAAATTGATGTAGAATCAAACATTTTTAGTGAAAGTGTTATTTGAAGAAAAACAAAAGTAAAAAAGCATGCATTTAATTTATTTTGAAATGCTTTGTAAATATGTCTGTTGTGAGATTGAAATTTCAAAAAAAAAAAAAAAAAAAAAATTATAACCTTCATTAGTTCTTTATTGACTTCTTTAGTATAGTATACTGCTGCTATTCACAACACGAAGAAATAATCATATTATGTTTATGACAGAAAATTTTTGTTTGACATTCGTTTCCATCGAAGATTATTAATGTTTTTAAGGCTATTTCTTTTCATGAAAATTGCATTTCAATTAATAGAGTATCTCACTTTTACGAAACCCAATCTTTAAGAAATTAAATTATATATTCCAAAAAAATCTACAAAAAAGTAAATAAATAAGTAAAATGAATTTATTAAAAACCAGTGTAAAAAGATAAAAAAAAAAAGGTATCTACTCTAATATACCTAATGAGGGTTTAAAGGCATTATGCATAATTAATTAAATGTTTAAGCATTGCATCATTTAGATTCTCCTGTCGAAAAATCTTAATTATTCAATTCCTTCTATTAGCACACACTCTCCCTATATATCTTGTTCAAATTTTCAATCGTTAATAAAATACTTTTTATTCATCCACTCCAAGTTCAAATACATTTTTTTTTTTTTTTGAATTTGTAGTGGATGACACTTGATGTCAATACAGTTTTTCAAATATTAATTCAGTAATTAAATTTAATTTATTAATTTTAGGTTTTGTTTTTTAGATTTAAGTTGCATATATCTACCAATAGATGGCGCCAGATAAAATTTAAAAAAAATGAATGAAAATTATTTATAAAGGACTTTCTGCAATATAGTGAAAAAAAAAAAGTAGGAATTGACTTTAAAAACATTTTTTTTTTATTACGTGTTTTTACAGGTTTTTGTATTTTATTTGGTGGGTTTTACTTTTTCATTCACCATTTCAAAAATATTGTCGGCAATTTTGATTATTCAAATGTTATGATAATATTTCAATTACATTTTAATTTTCATATTGTACTTTAAAAAGCTATGGAAACGTATAAAAAACAGCTGACTCTTAAGGCAGCTAATATTCAGAACGAAGTTTTCTTCGTAGTAAGTATCATAAGAGATTTTTCGAAACCATTTTATCGTGTGATTGCTCTTTTCTGAACCAAGCATTTGAAGCAGTCGTCAGATTATTTTTATTGCTTAATAATCTGTTATCAGGAAACTAATTGGGTTAATCATAATATGACCGTGAAATACTTTTCCGGTTATGCTTGTGAGTTACTAGAGTCAATTTATCTTAGTTTATAATTCCTTGGTTAGAAATTGTAAAAGGGGATTTTCCTCAATTTCAAACACCGTTTTTAAAAAATATTTAAAATTATTTTCATAATTATAAATATTTATATTATTCTTAATTAAAACCTTCGATTATAAGTAAAAGACTTATCCATATTGCATACAGATTAATTCTTCCACTTATTCATTATTATTTTTAACTATTTTGCTATCAGAAGACAAATTCTTTAGATTTTTAAGAAGTCAAGGAAACATTCTTTAAAGTATCCATATTTTAAATTGCTGTTTTAAAACCAGGTGGAATTTTGTCTTAATATACTGTTCTACGGTTAATATTTTTTCAATTCCTTCTATTAGCTCACACTCTCCCTATATATATCTTGTTCAAATTTTTAGTCGTTCATAAAATACTTTTTTATTCATCCACTCAAGTTCATGTACATTTTTTTTTTTTAACTTGTAGTGGATGACACTTGATGTTAATACAGTTTTTTTTTCAAATATTAATTCTGTATTTAAATTAAATTAATTAATTAAAAATTTTTTTAGATTTTACGTCGTATATATTTACCAATAGATGACGCCAGATAAACTTAAAAAAATGTATGAAAATTATTTATAAAGGGACTTTCAGCAATATAGTGAAAAAAAGTAAGAATTGATTTTAAAATTTTTTTTTTTTATTTTACTTGTTTAATATAAATGAGTAATGCATGCTTACCAATTCTTCCGATTTTTAAGACATCTGGGGGAAAAAAATCATTAAAAAAGTATTTTAAATCCCTAAAATAAAGTATGAAAATCCCTAAAACCCAATGTATTTAAATTTTTATTCTGAATTTAAAAGTATCAGGAGTGCTTCTTATTATTATCAATTAGTATTGCAATGTTAATAACATTTTTGTTTAAAAATGTATTTTTAATGATTTTGAAGGTTTTTTTTATGTTACTCTGCATTATCAAAAAAAATATTTTAATTTTTGTTTTATTGTACAATCTAAGGAAAAATGTATGCTTTTTCACAATTGCATTATTTACTGTTTTCCATTCATTTTTCTTACTATTTTCACGTATTAAAATTAAGTATTACAATGAATGATGTCGCATGTTCAATACTTATTTTTTGAAATTGTTAAAAATGAAATTTTTTTCTTATGATTTCTATGCAATAATAATAATAATAAATATTTTATTTTTCTCACTTAATTTGCCCCTGGCCATTTCTGTAATTGTTTTTCTTTTATAATATTAAATGTTCTCAAATATTGGTGTCGCGCATTGGACACCAAATTTTTGAGTTTGAAAAATAAATTTATATTTTTATACTGAATTTTATTATAACGCTCTATTATAATTTTATTGGCCCGACTTGTGGCTGGGTAACAACATGCACCGCTGGTAAGAATTAGGGCCGAGGTTCAATCCGCTGGCGACTTTGTTGTAGACACTGTTTCAAAAAACGAGGAAATTCAATGGTGTTTGTGATGTTCAGCTTCTTTCCACGTTAGTCGGACTACCTGGTGGGATTTTCTCCCATACTATATTCAAATGCGGGGTAGTTATCCCCAAAAGTCCTCCCGGAGGCACTGTCCTCCTTCAACGACATGGAGCCAAGTCAGATTTCTATTTCGATGCTCCATCACAACAGAAGCTGCCCTTTTCCTTCCATCCATGAGTAGATTACCAAAGTTGCCCCTTTCCTTCCATTCATTGGGATGTCCATTCCCTATTGCAGGACATTGAAGATTAGACGCGCACATAATTTTATGGATCTAGAGTATTTAGCTACTGTTAAATTCTTTGTTGTATAAATTTGTATATTATTTTTTTTAATTTTTACTCCCACTTATTCATTAAATTTATTTTTAGCCAAGAGGAAGCTATCAACATTGACCAAGAATTGTTTGAGGAATATAAGTTCAGCGTTGACCAGTTGATGGAATTGGCGGGTTTGAGTGTGGCTACTGCTATTGCCAAATCATATCCTGTGCAAGACACATGAAAAGGAAGGGGACTCTTTTGGTGTGTTGTGGTCCTGGTAACAACGGAGGAGATGGTCTGGTGTGTGCCAGACATTTGAAATTGTTTGTAAGTATCCATTTATGAATTGATTCTGTAAGGTTTAGTTATTATTATAGCCGCTAGAGGTCGCGACTGTGACCAGTAACTGGGACCTTAACTGTGTGGTCCAGTGTGGTAAGGAGATGCGGTTAGATTTTAGAGACCACGAGGAGAACGCTAGGATCTTCTGAAAGAAGATAGACGGTCAGGGACTGGTTCTTGGTTTTTAACTATTAATGCTTTTGTAGAAGAGGCACAGGGTACCATGTGTACGTATGTATTAATATTGTAAATAGAAAGAGAGATTGGTATTTCATCCTGACACAACTAGTTGCTAGCATAACAGCTAACAATTCTTAGGAATGTTTTGAATTTACAGTACGACGGAAAATTTTTAATTTCTCTTTGTTGTATTTAAATTTCCAAAATTTTGATCTGAGATTGTTTAACCATTTCCAAAATACAAATATGTTGACAATTCAGCCGATATAACAGCTTTAATTGGATCAATCGTAATGATTTGGCAAGATCTGATAAGGCCCATTTGGGGAATATTTCAGCGGAAGATTTTAAGGGCTATTCTTGGTGGTGTCAGGGAAAGTGATTCTTGAAGAAGACGGAACAACGTAGAAATTTATAAATTTTATAAAGACCCTTTATAAAATTTATTAAAATCAATAGATTAAACTGGGCTGCTCATATATTTAGAATAAATGATTTTAAACCCTGTAAAAAGGCTCGTTTTTGGCATAGCAACAGAGTCAAAGTGGACGACCCACGTTGCGATAGATTGATGCAATTCAAAAGATTTTGCTGTACTAAAGGTTAAGAATTGGAGAACCGTTTTTACCCAGATGAATGCATGGAAATTTCTTCAAAGGAGAGCCTTGGCCCACCCTGGGCTATCGTGCTATTGATGATGAGGAATCATAATGTTAGAAAATTAAATGACAAAAATGTTAGAAAAAAAAAACTTTAAAAATAGTTTTTGTGGGCTCGTGGCCTAGTGAAAAGCCACACATGTTAGCCTGTACGATGGTGAAGATTCAAATTCGCTAGTGATTATGCTTTACAAGTACTGTTTTCAAAAAAGTTGACTTCGTGAAGATTCTGATAATAGTCGTTCTAGTATCATTAATTATCAAACTGTCTGGTGGCCATTTTACAGATTTTTGTCATCCATTTGGTGGAAAATTAACCTATAAAAAGTCGTCTGCTCCATCCTTCTTTGTACTATTCTAACTGTACTGTTCATAACGAGGTTTTATATGTAAAAAGGTATAAATAATCCTCGATTTATATCGCGAACCATTTTAATATATTAATAATTAAACAAAAGATTTTTAAATTCTGTTTTTTCATCTCTTCTCAACATTTTCATGAATTAATTTTATTATTAATTCAAAGTTAGTAAAAATATATTTGTACATAATTTTTTCAAAATTTATACGTAAATTGAATCCAATGCAAATTAGTTAGTGATCTGGCCTTCGGTACTACAGGCTTCAAGTCGAATCTTGGGGGTAGCATGGATGTTTGTTAGTCGTTCTTAATACACGTTAAACTTTAGGTCCCAATCTAATTAGCCTAGAGTGTGCAAAAATGACGTAGAGCGACAAACCAATACCTAAAACGTATACATATATTGAAAATGAGGCATTTATAATAATTTAAAATTCACCTAAATATTAGTTAACATTTAACATAAGTAATTTAGTTAAACATTAATGTAAACCCAAAAAAATAAACTTAATAATATTGATTTAACTTAGTAGTTAATTCCAGTTACATCAACGCAAGCTCATTTTTGTACTTATTTATTTTAGAAAAAATTTTCTCATGTTGAAACAAATTAGATTCCAAATTTGCTGTTTTTCGTATTTTTACTAAAATTGCCAAATAAGTTATTACGAAAGATAATTAATTAATAAATTTTTTGACTCATTTTGTGACCTTTTAATTGATTTTATTTTTTTTTTTAATATTCTTCTGTTGTTAAAATGTGAAGTGAAAATTCCTCTTATATAAGCAGCAAACCGTGTTGCAAAAAGAGGATATTGTAATGTCAGTTATTACGCAAACCATAAAAAGCATTCAAAAGCATTTTCCATTCAAACCATTGTTTATATCAAAATTCATATTTGCGGAATGCATTATTGCATCCTAGGCTGGAATGTGCAAAGCACGTTGGGTTTCTGAGCCAAGGGTGCTTGGTTCCGAAACTCACAAGCGATGCCGAATCGATAACTTTCGTATATAAACTGTGGGGAAAGGAGCGTAGAATAGAATGGAATGTTCTTCCGTTGGTGGGTATTCACTCAAAATTGCAGTAGAACAAGTTTACCCACTACATTCCCAAAACTGTAAAAGGTGCATCTCAACTCTCTAAGTACAGTCATGTAATGTAGTGTAATTCTAAATTCTAATTACAGTCAGTAACAACTAAAAATTAGTGTAAGTCTAGTCCTAAATACTAGTCCCTGTTTCGATCACATGCTCATGTAATGCAGTCGTGATTTCCTTTCCCTAATTCTAATCCTAGCAGGCTAAGATTTGCATCCTACTTAGCATTTGCGACTTTTTTTATTATATGCTAACAACGCTCAACTGTTGACATGACATTAGGTATACTGGCTTTACATGACTGTTGTGTGTGGTTAGACACATCGTATTGCATTAATGGACGTGCATCTTTGAGAAGCAAGTTCACACATAAAGCAAGATGCACCAATGCAAATCAAAACCAATCTCTCGTCTATGTAAGTCTTAAGTTCTTACCAACAATTTTTTCCAGAGAAAATCCCATTAAAGTAACTGTTTGTGGAGTGATGAATGTACTGGATCTATTTTTTCATTTATCGTGCTTTGCGGGGAATTCAGAATTGGTTTATGTGAAAGAAGTAATTAATAGATAATAGTCAAATAACTCATTCATTACGATTTGTCACTCCTGGTCGTGGTAGATCTTCCGGCGAATCGTTACCCGGAGCGGGACTTATTGTTCCACCTACGTGTAATACATTTTTTACCTCATTTTCTGTTGTTATACGTAATTTTCGGCATGCCTCAGCACCATTTGTGTTCAATTTGTATGCGTATGCGTGTTCTAATTTATATACATTACAAAATGTTTTAGGATTCAAAAGACCAAACCAAAATTTATGAAAATTGATGCGTGCACATAACATCTTTTGCAGTTCGCCTTATGAAAAAGCAATATAACTTTTGATTATCGCAATTAATCATGGTCACGATGACTTAGTGGCTGAGATTTTTATTCTCGAGTCACATTTATAATTCTGGCATAAAAATTACAGAATGTCTATCTGTCTGCTTATGTCTATAAGCAGTTTAAATATTGTTTTATCTGATTTTTTTTTTTAATAGTAAAATGAAATAATTTTAGCAAAATGCATGTATTTCTTAAATGTATTTTTCTTTCTCTT